>JAABOM020073161.1:0-35577 GCA_011800125.2 Solanum clarkiae | reverse complement strand
AGGATGTTTAAGAGCTACTCGTGTCATGATTCTATGTTTCTCATAAGTTATTAAAGTTATGATTATTCCAATTATTCCGTGGGATTAGACTTAGCTTCAATGGATTGAAGGTTTACTCTCTTTCTTTGAACTATGTGCCACCATAGGACTATGTTATTCCCTTGCAATACTAGTGGATTCATTTAGTGCACTTTCTCTTGAAGTTCTTCCCAAAATGGAATGGGCTCCCATAAGGTGAAATTACTTATGAAAACCTTTGCAAAATGGGACAGGCTCCCGTAAGGTGAAATTACCCGTGAAATCCTTTTCGAAATGGGATGGGCTCCCATAAGGAAGGTTACTTCTCTAAAATGGGATGGGCTCTCATAAGGTGAAATATGGTTTACCTTGGCAAGTAGACCACCTCTTTACCGATGAGGGGTAAATCATCATGATTCCAAGTTGTAGCTCGCATGGTCTTATTCTATGTCAGCTGAGGTCTCTTCCCACACTTATATATTATGATCTATACAAATTGAATGATTTGCAAAGCATGATTTACTTAAGCATTGATCATACATGCAATATTGTTGTCATGCTATCTATTGCTTATCAATATGCATTTTGACTATGTTTCCTATCTCTTGTTGCATTGCATCCTACATACTTAGTATATTCAAATGTACTAATGCATACTCTATGCCTATATGATATTAACATATAGGAACCGGAGCTCCCATTGATTCTCCTTCACGTGGCTAGACTTATTGTTCAAGTTATCTTTGGTGAGTCCTCATATTCGGGGATAATATCTATCTTATTTCATGCTTATGCTTAGACTACATCTTGTATATTTCGAAATACTTACGGTCATTACTATGAGTGTAAGCCCAGTTGCTTGTCTTGGCCCCTGCTAGGTTCTATGTCTAGAGGTGTTGTCGAACAAGTTATGTATCATGCTTGATTTTTGACTCATCTATATTATTTAAGTACTAAACTCTCTCCCTTAGTCTCAATTTTCCTTGTTTATGTTTGCTCTTGTTGTATATTCTTACTTCTGCTAAATGACATGCTAAGAGGTTTGTGTGTGGTTCCTTCGAGTTCCCCATTCGCCGTGTCCCGTCTAGGCCCTAGTTTGGGTCGTGACAGTTGTATTCTTCTTCAATTCATATTGGAATAAGAATTCTGTCAATCTGAATCTCTAATGTTCATATAAGTAAACTTCAAATACAGTGAATATGAAAGAGAAAATGCAAATACAAAAGGAGGGATATGCATTGATCAGATTAATTCACAATAATTATAAGATCATCTAAAGATAGTCGATATATACATACACATACACATACACATACACGTCTTAGAATTAATATTGTAAGAGAAACATCATAAGGAGAACTAACTCATCCTGCATATAGTAAGTCATGAGAGATTTCAAATAATCTAATTAAGTGAACAAAAGGGAAAATATTACAACAAAAATTAATTTAGTATACACCAGATAATAAAAGATAAAACCGTATTGAAAAATGTTGGCAGTCCCCATTCTCTATCAGTGGTAATGGAAGATTAAGATCAATACATATAGATCCAATTTTCTCGAACTCTAATGCCAAATATTTCAAATCCCTTGCCCTATAAAGAACGCCTTCAATCGATGATATTCTCAACCAATCTAAAATGACCTAAATTAAACTGTCAATTAAGTTTGAAAGTCTTTAATCGGATGAATTCCAGAACCTTAATGAACCAACCATATAATAAATTCAGATTAGTTTTTTCCATCAAGCCATCATTAAATTAAAAGGTGTTACAAAGTAATAAATGCTTGAACAAGCTCAATGAACCAACCATATAACATATGACAATCGAGTTCAAGATACTTTAGGATTTTCTAAGCTAACACTTAAATTGAAATGGTAACAAAAGACGTAGCTTCAAACAATTTTAAAATTCACATAAAATTTTCATACACCACGATGGTTACGTACTTCTCTTCTTCCTTTATATTTGTATTCTCCATAATGTATACCAGTTTCTTCTCTTTCGCTCACTTATATCCTTGTGATTATTATTTTCTAAAATTGTTAATTTTGCTTTTGAGCTCCACTCTAGCTTGATGTATATATTTGTGACTATCAGGTAAGCTTTTCTAATTTGGAAATTTTTCCTATTCTTCAATGAATTTTATACACTATATTTGGTACTTTTAGTAACTATAAATGATATAGAACTTTAATATGGGTATTCTACAATATTTGTGCATTTAGCTATTTTATTAATTGATTCTGCTTATGAATATTTTGATTTGAATATTTGGTGACAAATCTACTTCATCAAAAAATGGTACAAAATTTTTTGAATCTGTGTGGATGACATTCTTTGAGAGATGGTGATGTTTTAGAGATCTGATCATTCTGCCATAAGGTATTGTTCTAAAATTTTTCCTTTTATCCATTGTGTAATCATCTCCCATCATTGCTAACCCCAATAGAAAAGATAAGTGCTGAATTTTTTGAGCCTTTGGTTCCTTTTTAAATTAATTTTTGCACATGTTAGTTTTCATCTAAAATGATTCAAAACTCTAATTGGATACATGATCTTAATTCAATCAGAACAGTTTCTCAAAGGGTAGTTAATTTTTTGTTTTCTAGACTAATGTTTATCATGTTTTTAAAAGTATAACTATCATTTTCAGCCTTATAAATAGTGAATTGTTAGAAATTTTATCCAAAAGTAGTATTAACTCATGGGCAAGCATTTTGAAGCAAGTAGTCTTTCATTTGGACATCTCCCTACCAAGTAACAATGTTAATACTACTACATATCTATTGAAGTTGATTTGCGAGAAATAATATCACATAATTATTCAAGCATGTAATTTAGGCAGTTTGATAATTTTGCTTGGTAAATGGTGGGTGGCCTCGCCTTTCCATATCTCTGTGCCTTCCCGACTTCTTCAATTTTATTTTATTTATTTTTATTTGATAATTTTTGGTTGAGTTAAGGTTCTGCAATATCTTATATTTTCCTTTCTGGTTTTCTCATGTGTGTTTCAATTTTTTTCCTCCTTCAATAGCTTCCTTCGACTTCTCAATGATTTGTCATTAATGACTTTCATTTTCTTTTTTGGTTATCTGATGTGTTTGATTTTTATTATTAATAATTTGATGATGGTAAACTTACTGTTGACTTGGGTAACCAAACCTTTCTCGGGTTTTGGGTATTTAGAACCTTTGCTCTTTTCTAGCATCTGATTTTGGCTACTAATTTCTCTTGTGGTTTGTAGAAAGCCTACTTAAATATCTGCAAATTTGAGTAGGTCAGGTGTGTGTTTAACATAGTTGAAGTATTGTCATACTATGTCAAAAGCATGTTACAATTTCTTCAAAACAGTTAACTAATCTGATATCATATGTAAATACAGATGACTAGGAAAGTGTTTCAAATAATTTTTCCTTTATAAACATTTCATGAGAATGTTGGGATGTAAATATCTACAGGTGAAAAAAGAACTTCAACTTGCATTGCTGATGGATATCAAAGAACAAGTATTCATATGAAGAAAAAAGAAAGTTTGCAATGCAACTCAAACGGCATGGTACATAGAGACAAGATACTTATCTATGTCTTGTCTATTTATTTGACTGAGTTGTGTTGAAGAATTTGAGTGTTTATACATTTAAGATTTATATTTGCCTTTAGAATACTATATCAAAACCACATAAATAAATTAAAAAAATTATCATATGTTCTATTTATTAGAAATGGAGCTTTTCTATATTCTAGAAATGGAATGGAAGTTATGGCGCATGACTTGCAATAGCTATTAAGGTCTTTAGGTTGTGACATATAGGATAGGATTTGAAAATTGCAAATCATTTCACCTATGATGACAAAAATGTCCTCCAATTAATTTGTAATTCCTACAAGCACACATGTTGGTAGGCCTCGATAATTTTGAATAATGGCAAATTAACACAGATTCTCTCATGTGCAGGACAATAGGAGTAGTGCCTGAGAATTATTCAGAATAAAGGGAAATCCATCGTATAGCTTGAAAGGAAAGAGCGATTTGCAATCAATCCACAAAGCATTGTAGAAGTCATAAGGAAAGAAGATAAATCTAGAGGAAATCAAGAAATCAACAATCATCAATAAGGAGTAAAAGACACACACACACACAAAAAAAAAAGGAAGGACTAGTATAAAATTCTCTATCTCACTTATTTCATTCCTTTATACTCACTTATTATTGTTAGTGCTAACTTGGAGGAAAATCGACTTCCATTCTCTAAGTAGACGGCTTAGAGGATGTTTCAATTCACACCCCTCCTTTGCCCTCTCCGTCCCTCTTGACTTTCACATGTATGCTTTTGGAGTCTTCTATATAGTACTATTTATGAGAGGTTGTTGACTGGTGCAAGATCCCAGTAGTACAATTTACGTCATGAAAAACAGTGAAAAATGCATATGGTACAATTGGCCTTCTTCATGCTATGGAGAATATCACCTCTCAAATAAAACTTAGTAAGTCATTCGATGTTCTATATGTATACATATATATATATATATATATATATTAGAGAGAGAGAGAGAGAGATGAACTGGTTCTCACCATGTCACTATGTTTCTACTCTTTGCATCAATTAAATAATGTTAGAGGTAAGAATACTTATGAGTATCTGGTAGTATCAGAACTGCATAGTTGCTCAAGTTTTATATCTCGGTTACGAGCTTCATTTGTCATCCTATAATTGATGATAGTGTTATGCTTAAATTTTACAGATATCTGCTCATATTGTATATATTGATTTTGTCTATTTTAATGACAAAATTAGGTGTTATTATGGGTCTTCAACTTCTTTCGAGTATAGAATACATCATTCTTGAGGAGATATTTTGTCAACAATTTCTTGTAGTCCTTATTTTCCTTTTTATGGCTATTCATGGTCATTTACTAAGAAGGCAATATAGAAATGGGCGTGAGGTTAGGTACCATATGAGTGTCTCAAATCCCAGAACTATTTCTCACTTAAATTGTATCATAAGTGATAGTGAAAGTGCATGTTTCCATAAGTTAAGAATGGATAAAAATGCCTTCTATAATTTAGATCTATTAACTAAGGATATAGGAGGTTTGACCAATGGTATATATATGCGAAGTAGTGAAAAGATAGCATGTTCTTAAATATTTTGGCTCATCATGAGAAGAATAGATCTATCAAGAATGATTCAGTTTGATCTGTATGGAGCGTAAGTCAAGCTTTTGAGGAATTCTTGAGAGATATACTCAAATTAACTCGATTGTTACCTGTGAATCCTAAACTGATGCGTGAGGATGAGACTGAAGATCGATGGAAATGATTTAAGGTAGGTGAGATTAATTTGAACATCCATATTAGTTTTACCATGGATTTGTTTTAGTGTGAGATAACTCTATATATTTTTATAGGGTTGTTTAGGTGTATAAGATGACACTTATACTCACATTAGAGTTCCATCCGAGTATACAGGACATGGAAGGGAGATATAGTTACTAATGTATTGGGAACTTGTGATAGAATCTCAATTTTGTTTATTTTTCACCTAGTTAGGAAGGATCTGTTGATGGCCATGTATTACAAGATGTTGCAGCGCGATGAATGGTTTGGAAATTCCTAAGATATACCATTTATATGCTTATATATTCATATAAGAACATAAGAAAAATATATAGTGTATTTTATTTTTTGAGAAGGTAACTGTACATAAAAAAATAAAAAAGTAACTAAATTTTATATTTACATTATAGGTAAATATAATTTGTTGTGATGGAGGATGTATGAATGAAAAAGGTTTCCTTTCACCTCTCAGAGGATATAGATATTGGTTAAGGGATTGGAAAAGTGACAACCCTCCAACTTGATGTAGAGAAGAACTTTTTGATATGAAGCATGCTAGGGCTTGTAATATTTTTAAAAGGACGTTGGGGAATTCTTAGGAGCCCTTTGTAGTTCTCTGTTAATGTTCATAACAGGATCATAAGTGCTTGTTCTTTCATATAAAACTTTATCTGTAGAGAGATGGATGTAGATCCCTTAGACCCATGGAAGAACAAGTGGAGAATCAACCTGAAAATATTGACGTTGTTGAACAATCTGAAGAATGAACCATGTGGAGGGATGAGTTGGCTAAATCAATATTGAATGCAAAATCTAAATGGTGATGATATGTTATATTTATATTTAGTGATCGATTTTCTCCTTTCCTATAGAGAAAATCCACTGACCGAGAATGATGCTTGCCAAAGTCCACTTGAAGTTGCTCGAGCAAGGGGTTTTAGCAATGTCGTCCATACTATTGAAAGACAAATCTGCATTTTCTCAGACTGGATGAGGGATTTCTATGATCCAGATTCCTGAAGCTTAAGCTTCTCAATTATCAAGCAGGAAGATTTGGGTCATGATCATATGTTGTGGCTTAGCTGATGCTATGAAGCCTATTAAATTAGAGTTGGCAATTTAATCATATTTTGTACAGAATGATGCGTGCTATTAGTAAAATATGTAGGTTTCAGATCTTGGCAGCAAGACACAAATTCTGAATTGCACTTGTATTACTTTCTAAATTGCTCTGGTCCAAGTGCAGTGTTCGATACAAGTGAGAATCTAGAGGTCGGATCAATCCTTCATGGTCTAATTTTAAGATATGGGGGTATAGGTCCAGGTACGGGTATGATTATGGAGATTCGTCTAAAAGTAATTCAAATATCTAACAGCAGAGTTATATGTTAAAAATATGTGAGTGAAGAACTTACAAGGTATTATGAGGAAAAAATATTTATCGAAAGTAGAATCCCACAAGGATATAAAAAGGAAACGGAAAAGAGCTATTTAATATTCTTCAATTCATCTTATCTTTTGTTTTGATTATAGAAATCATAGGTAACTCCCGAATTTCTCTGTGACCAATAAGTGAACTTAGTTTACTTAAGTTATTTCAAGGAAAACCTCTTATTTATGTTGTTTTAGGTAAAGGCCTCTTTTCAGAATAGACTTCATAATAGTTCTTTGATTTTTCTTCTTTCATATCAGATACTCGATATACGTTTAGATCAGTGAACGATTCTTAGCAATTTCAATTGTAGATAATGAATATAAACTACTTCAAACTGATAATTAAAATTGTCTTGTGTTTCATTTGCGTTCCATTTCAATGGTGAAATTAGAGCCATGACGTCACGACCCAAACCTAGGGCCTAGACATGACATGGCGAATCGAGAACCCGAAGGGATCCCAAACAAGCCTGTTAGCATATCAATCACACATTCTTTAGTTGTGGAAGAAAAATAAGAAACAATAAGAGATATAATAAAAGGGGAACGGGACTAAGGGAAGTCCTTGATAATCACAAACGCATAAAAGAGTCAAGCTCATAATATAAGTACATCATAATATCCAACAACACCTCTAACTTGGAATGGAGCGGGGCCAAGACACTTTCTAGGCTCATCCTCATAATAATAAGTGTTCTACATAATGAAGTCTTAAAATAGCAAGAGTAATGTAGATAGTGTCCGCGGACTTGAGGACTCACCAATGCTTATCTCCGAAGTACCGAACTAGCCACGTGGATGATGATCAAAAGGAGCTCCGGTCCCTACATGGTAATATCATGTAGGCATATAGTATGCATTAATATATTTGAATATACTAAGTATGCGATACACAATGCAACAAGACATAAGTCAATATAGTCAAAATGCATAATCATGGGCAATGGATATATAATCTCAATATGGCATGCATGATCAATGCTCATAATAAAATATATTTGTAAATCGTTCATCTTGCACAATATAATTATACATTAGTGGGAAGTGACCTTAACCGACATAGACCAAGAAGCTACAACATGGACTCTGAGACTTGACTTCCCCTCGGTTCAGGTGATCGGGTATGACACCCCCCGACGAAGTGTGGTCTACTTGTCAAGGCAAACCAAACATGATAGCATGAACTAGATGGATCTACTAGTATAGCAAGGGTAATAATCACAATTCCATGGTGACACATAGTTTAGAGACTAAAAACTTTATATAAGGACCTCTTGAATGGATCCCCCATCTTAAGCCTCAATCAGTGCTAAGTCAAATCCCACAGAAATACTTGAAATAATCATACTATCATCATAACATAAATAGCTTGTAAGAACATGACTTGAATAGCTCATAAACATGCTTGACCTCTAGTAGTGAGCTTAACTTGAACATGAGGGTAAATCATAATCATATATGAACTCTTGTTTTAACATGAATGGCTCACAAGAGGTAAAAATCTTGAAACAGGGCTTAACTTGATACTTGTTATCACAGGTACTTTTTATGAATTCAACACATACTTGAAAGCTCTTAATCATCATGAAGTCACTTGACTTGTAAATCATGTAGTAGATCATCAATAACTTTAGAATTCTTGTCACGTCATTTTATCAAACACATGGCGGGTTTATGATACTTGTTCAAAATCATGCAATTCAAGAGTGAAATAAGATGAGTAAATTCAATACAATTTAACTCACCAACATGTATTGAAACCCTCATGTAGGGTACCTTGAAATCCATCACAAAAGCTCATAATAACGCATAGTTTCTTAGCTCAAAATATGCATAGTCTTAACAGACAAAATCAATTCATGGAATAAGCTTGAAATAGACGATAGTCAAACATAATCAATCAATATTTCATAAAACCCCAACATAATTTATATTCATAATCCATGATATGAGATAACCATAGGTAATACAACTTGAAAACATGCAATTTTCCTAAAAAGGAAAGGTTGAGATCTGTGGGTGCAAGTACTCATGGATGAAGACCCACATACCTTAAACCTTGATGTCCTTGAGGTGAACTTGAAGTTGTCTTAGAGCTTCAAATGAATCCTTGAGTCCCAAAGTTGAGCTTGAATTTCTTAGATTTGAATGAGAGAATTGGTAGAGTCCTAGAGGGGTTTTAAAGAGGGTTTTTGTGAGATATAGAGTTGCAAAATAGCTAAGTATGGGTGATTTCACATTTAAGTGGGCATGGGGCTATGACCCCAATGTTCTTGGCCAAAACAGAAAAAACAAGGAAAATAATACACTGGTCCGCGTACCTGGCACGACGCAGACCAGACGCGAAGTGCAAAATACACTGCTGCGCGCCCTGGCGCATCACGGACAGCCACTGGAATTCACAAATTAGCGAAAATTATTTTTCACTATGATTTCTCTAAAATTCGGGTTATACCCATTTTTCACTCAATTTTGCACCCTGATCGAGAATATGAAGTCAAATTTTTTAAATCACGCACGAATATTGAGATACATGAAAATTATGATTATGGGACATTTTGAAGCACATGAGGGGCGTTTCACGGGATATTGTTGGTTAAGAGAGAGGATATAGTATTCTTGAATCATAAACTTGATGCTTTCAAAGCTGAATGAAACAGTGATTAGCTATATATCTCACACGGCACTGCATACGTACTATAGTATCAACTTGGATCCTTATTTTGCCAAAATATCAACTACCTTATTACTCTCTCTCTAGATTCCCCAAATTCTTTAATAAGGATCTGCAAGACATAATGGTACATTCATAAATAGGGTGTGGATGATGCAGGAGTTGTATTCATTTTGTGGAGTCTTTTTCAACTTCAACAAGGAACAAGAGATGATCGAGGGCCATTTTAAGCCACTTAGTGAATGGCTTATGGGTCTTCATAGATATGGTTACGTTGTGGGAAGTAATTTTATGTCCAAAATTGATGATTCACTCTCCACTGGTGTTACGATCACTCCTTCAATATGTTCATAAATGTTGTCTCTAGAGTGGGCATCATCTGTGTTGACCTTGGAGAGGGGGTTCCACATGATAAGTATTTGCTTGTGTGAACAGGATTGGTAGTACTACTGCTGTGCTTGAATATCATAGCTCATTTAAAAAAATAAGTCTCTGGTGGGACTCCACTGGGTATGTTGTTGTATTTAAAAGCTAAGTTTGATGAAAGAAAAGCATTAATGTTATTGAAAATACTGTGATTACGATTTGGGCATAATGCCTATGGACAAATTAAGAGGATAGAATGCAGTCCAATTATTTAAGGATATTGCATGAAGGGGAACTTCTTAGGTCATGAAGAGCTTGAAGCCATTGGGAGTTCCTAGAGGGGATATGAAGCCTTTGGGAGTTCCTAGAGGGGATATGCTTCATGTTTAGAACAAGCTACGGTCCGTTCTAAGTTCTTTTAGTAACTAGTTTTCGGACACATGCGTTGCATGTGTATTTCAAGTTAATTAATATAAGTACTTGTAAAATATTTTAATAAGAGTGTACTGAATTACATCAATTTTGAAGATAATAAATGCAAGCTCAGATTAAATAATGATGAGCCTATTCAATCGAAATAATTATCATTGCAAGGCACATTATATGTATATTGCTACCTACTTAATTTCAAAAGTAATATACAGTAGACTTTAAATATGCATTTTTTTTTTGTAAATATACATTGAGTATTAAACTTATTAAAAGTTTTATTTAATATGTCACAACACATAATTTAAATGTCACTATCATGATCGTAAAATATTTCATGTCTTCAAAGTCTTTTCCTTCATTTTAAGAAACAATATCCTCTGTCTTCTTAGAGTTGCATACATATCAAGAACGTGTTGTCAAATAGAGTAGTGTTTTATAAAAGTTTTACATAAATTCAATCAACATATGATTAAGGACAGTAGATCATTATCAATTATATATACATATTTATGATGAGTTTAATCAATCATACCTCACAATAATCCCTTCAGTTCATTAAAAAATATTAAACATGTACACCAATCGTCGATAAAAAGAACTTGAAATGCATAGCAACAATTATATTTATATTTCAAAACACTATAATTTTTCTTTATGCATTATAATATGGGTTGAACACAAAACCTTCTATTAAAAAAAGGAAGACAAAATTATGAAAAATAATATCAACATATTGGATTAAAAATGAAAAATCGAAATAAGAGGAAGAGGAGAAAAGATCCATAAAAAGATATTCACCTAAACATGAATACGGAACCATATTGAATAAAAAATAGTAATGGAAAAGTGCTAGGTGATGAAGAGAAATGGTAGATATAAATAGGTCATATTGAATAATGGAAAGACAACTCTTCAACTTCTCAATTCTCCAAAAATATTATAACTGTGAAAGACTTGAAAGTAATTGAAATTTAATAAATTAATAAATAATTCATAAGTTAATGAGGGAGTGCAAAAGTCTCTTCATTAAATTATTACTATTTTTTAAAAATATTTTTTTGAACTTAGAATATTAATGTTATAGAAAACTATACAAAGTCATACATTATTGTAAGTTTTCAAAGTAATTATTTATATTAATTTATAGACCTAGTATTGATTTTCAGTCATTTATAATCATTCCGGAAATGTATATATTTTTAAAAAAAGCTTCTAAAATAAGAGATTATTCTTTCCTATAATTTATTTAATCTTTTATTAACATTTAGTATGATGATACTTAAAAAGTAAACCTCCTTTAAATTTCATTGTTTCTAAATTAATGTACCATACAATTTGTTGTTTATCTAATCGTATAAAAAAAAAAAAAAATTGAAACTGAAACATGTAAAGTTGTATGCATAGTTAATGGGGTAGTGCAAGAGTCTTCATGAAATTATTTAATTTCTTTAAAATATTTTTTCCACTTAAAATATTAGTGTTATAGAAAATCATACAATGCTATAAGCTACTATATTTTTCATAGTAGTTGTATACATTAATCTAATTTCTATTATTGATTTTTAGTTGTTTATAATCATTCCGAAAATGTATAAACTTTCGAAAAAACTTGTAAAATAAGTAAAAATTTATTTTTCTATCATATATTTTAGCTATTATTAGAATTTAATATGACAAAATTTAAAAAGGCACCTCCTTTAAATATTCATTGTTTCTAAATTAATATAGCCAAGAATTTCAAATGTTTTGATGTTTTATCTAATCATGCAAAAATTTTCTTTTCAACTTGAATATTATAATTAAGGTTTAAGTGAATTAAAATTTATTATTTACTATTTAAAAATTTAATAATTTATAATATTTTAATGTAGTAAAAAGGCAAAATGGTAATCCAACTTCGAAGGTTGGTGCTTTTTGTGTGTGCCCCATGCATGTGAGCGTGTGTGCGCGCCCCATACTTAAGTATATATAATCACTTGGGACTTTTGTATAAAGAATAATTTTTCGTCCCATTAATAAGTATTCATAATTTTATCAACTGCATATGTGAGAGTACTGATAATGCCCATGGCAGTTTTGACTTTTTATTTTTCAATATTTTCCTACGACATTTGCTTCCCTGCGTAGGTAGAAACACTATAAACAAAGTATACATCTTTATTTAGTTAATTTACAAATTTTGAAATTAAGTTTACCATTACTATTATTTAATGACATTTTATTGATATTATTTTTAAATAGCTTTGCTATAAAAGATAATAACCTTTGAATATAGTAGAACCGGAAAACTGAACTCCTTTATTTATACAAACAAATGAGGCACTATCTTGAGATATTTCAAAAACAAATAAATAAATGGATTTTGAGTTTCTTTAACAAATAAAAATACATTTTTTGAATCACATGTGAGGTGGTACATCATAGGCTCAGGAAATCAATATATCTATCACATCTAATCATGCCTAGGAAATTTAACATAGAATACAACACATGATTCACCCTAGTCCATGAGAAATATCAAAAGAAGTATAAGGTAAAGAGACTTCGTATTGTTAATTCCCTTTGTTGTAATGTAATGACAACAGTACAATGTAAATTTTATTTTGTATGCGGATGCAGTAGAATATGTAAGTTGTCTTGCAAAGATCTTGATTTTACCTGAAGTTGCGCTATGAATAATACAAAAGAAGTTATCCAAGAAGCTTGTATAGTACTTTTCCTTGGCTAACGTTTTCATTGTATTTCTTGTAAGATAATTATAGTATGGTTACAAGCTCAGCACCCCCAGAACTCGTTGCTCATTGAAATTGCTTTCTATAGAACAATATGATGTTTTTATACTAAATAGTTATGGGAAAAAGTTTCAATATTCCCAAAAAAAAAAAAAAAAAAAAAACACAACAAAAATCTGGAAACGTGAAAAGTCAAGTTTGAAAAGGCACATATGAGAAAATATAAAACATAAAGTTACCATCCATGTATAAGAAAGAATGTAAAGGTAACGTTAAAAAATATGATGGCTAGGCAAGTACCAGGGCAACATAAATGTAGATGTCAAGGAAATTATAAAAAAATATAAATGCAAGTATCAATGCAAGGCTTTAGAACTTCCTAAACAAAAGCCTCATGCACGTCTAATTAAGAGGTTGTGGATAACATTTCTGGGGAATTAAGTGAGAAAAATTAAAGAACAATTGCTTTGACTTCTAATTCAACTTTTATTATTAATTAAAATATGATTATTTAATTAAATTTTGATTGATATAAATGAAAAGGAACTTAACTAATTTTTATAATTAATTAAAATTAATATTTAACAAGTAATGACATAAGGGTAAATAGGTAATGACATAAAGGCAAAAGGGTACAACTTTGAGGTAAGGATCTTCCCACTTTTAATTATATATGATATGATGATATGATGATGTGACAGTGCAAAAGATATGATCAGTGGTCTCCGTGTGATAATTATACATGGGACAAGCTGGCTCAATGTTGATGTCAATATGGTGTAGGTAGGCTTTAATAGGCAGCCTACTGTAAGAACAGTGCCCCAAGAAGGATTTAATCTTGTTGACAGTATTGAGGTTTCAAATCTAGTTAAAGTTGTACGTGAAAGGCTCAGGGTAATCAAGAATTTCGAAAACAGATTGGAATTCAATAGCCAATAGGTAGTGTCTCTTCCAACATGATCCGAGGATAGGTAGGTCAAAAATATTTTGATGAAAGATTAAGGACATTCTAGTCTAATCACACTGCAACCCATTCTATAGGTTAGAGACTTTTAAATTGCATTCACTTTGAGTGATGGGATTTAATTTCAACCTAAAGTTCCAAAGGATCAACTATAACCAGAGGCTGGAGCACATGTAACAGTCTTAGAGCATAATTAGCCTCCTTTTAATATGTTTCTCCAGACAAAGGGAAAGGTTGAGGGAGAATATTTGGTCACTAAAGTGCAGATCTAAATGTAATAGACGTTGGTAATGAGTCTCCGGGAAATTTTACACTTATGAATTAAAGAACTCCGAAGAAAATTCATACCCCAGGAGGATACCCATGGCGTGGCCAGTACTCAGAGACTATTGCTAGTTCTCAAGCGAACCACTTGGCCTCATCACATTTATTTAATCACAATCGAACAACAAAATACTTCAACAATCAAGAATGACTTAACAGAAAGTGATAACCCAATCAATAGTCAAAGCCCAACTAATTTATCAATCAACTGAATAAGTGTCACGACTCAAGTCTAGGGCCTAGACGTGACACGGTGAATGAGAGACCCGAATGAACCCCAAACAAGCCTTTTAGCATAACAATCACACATCCTTGGTCGCGAAAGCACAACATCAACAAAAAGACACAAAAAGAAGGGAAACGGGACTAAGGGAAGTCTTGGATAATCATAAAACATTCAAGAGCCAAGATCATAGCATGATAACATCAATTATTCCAACAAAACCGCTCGCATAGATTGGGCGGGGGCCAAGATACTTTCCGGGCTCACCCTCATAATGTCAAATGTTCAACATAAAGAGATAACAAAAGCAAGAATAGCATAACTAGTGTACCCGAACTTGAGGACTCACCAAAGCTTATCTTCAAGATACCAAAACTAGCCACGTGGAGGATGGTCGTGAGGTGCTCCAATTCCTACATGGTAACATCATGTAGGTATAGAGTATGCATTAGTACATTTGAATGAACTAAATATGTAGGGTGCTATGCGACAAGACATAAACTAATATATTCGAAATGCATAATCATAAGCAATGGATATGTATAATATCAATATGACATGCATGATCAAAGCTTGAAGTGAGACATGTTTGTAAATTATATATCATGTATAGAACAAAATATATATGTGGAAGAAGAACATAATCATAGACCAAGCAACTATTACTTGGAACCCAAGGCATGTCACCCACTTGGAAGGTGATTGAGGTACCTACCCCTCAACGTGGTAGTACGGGCATGTCACTCCCCGACAAGGTGGCCAAGGTACATACCCCTTGGTGTGGTAGCACGGGCATATCACCACCTAACAAGGTGGTCAATGTACATACCCCTCAACATGGTAGTACGGGCATGTCACCTCCGACGAGGTGGTCAAGGCATGTCATCCCCTCAACAAGGTGTGGTCAACTTGCAACACTATAGATACTTTTTATGAGTTTAATACATACATACAATCCCTCAATCAACATAAAGTCCTTTGTCTTACAAACCGTGCATTAGATCATCAATAACTCAAGAATCTTTGTCAAAACATTTTATCAAACACTTAGCGGGTGTGCAATGCTAGTTCAAAATCTTGCAATTCAAGAGTGAAGTAATATGAGAAAACTTAATGTAAATAAACCCACCAACATATAGTAAAATCCTCATGTAAGATACCTTGAAATTCATCATCAAATCTCATAATAGATCATAGTTTCATAGCCCGAAACATGCATAGTCACAATAGACAAACCATCTCATAGTATAAACTTGAAATAGGTAGACATATATTTCCAGTCAACATTTCATAAAAGCACAATATGATTTGTAATCATAATTCATAATAAGTAGTATCCATAAGTAATACAACTTAGGAATATGCAATTTTCATAAAAAAGAAGGTTGGGCACCATGGGTGAAAGGACCCAATAGTTGAAACCCACATACCTCAAATTTGGGGATTTCCTTGATGTATATTTGGATGAAAACTTGAAGCTTGAATGAAGTTCTTAAGATCTAGAATTAAGCTTGGGACACTTGAATTTGGAGAAAATATTTGGTTTAAGTGTTAGAGAGGGTTTTGAGAGTGTGTCTTGAGTGATATAGACTTTAAAAATGGCTAAGTGTAGGTGTTTTCATGCATATGTGAGCGTGGGACCAAGACCCCAATGTCTTAGGCCGAATAGGACAAATTAAGAAAGTGCAAACACACCTTCGAGATGAATCCGCATCGCAAAGGCATCGAGGATGCCTTCTATTTTTGAAATTTTATGAAAATGAAATTTCACTATGGGTCCTCGAAAGGAGGTGATTGAGGCAGTACGGTAATAACTTTGCCCCCTGATCAAGAATATAAAGTCGGATTATGATATCACACACACATTTTGAGTTATATGAAAATTACGATTATGGACATTTTCGAGGCACTTTTTTGGGGCGTTTCAATATCTCCCCCTTGGGAACATTCATCCCTGAATGTCAAAGAAATGTACATAAGAGAAGTAATCATGAAGATTTCAGCCCGACATGAATGCAATAAAACATGTAAACATCATTTTAAAACTTCAACATGAATGTCAAAATTGCCATAAACTTGTCGACATAAACCTGAATGCATGAAAATGACATAGAGATGAAACTTAAGACTTGAAATCATATAGGGAAACTTAAATTAATACCTCTGGCTTGAGTATAATGAAAGTGATATGGGTAACTTTTACACGTCCTCCTCAGTTTCCCGTGTGGCATTTTCAACTTGGTGGTTTCTCCAAAGGACCTTGACAGAAGCTACATCCTTGTTTCTCAATCTCTTAACTTGTCTATCCAAAATTTCTACCGGAACCTCCTTATAAGTCAAATTATCTTCTACCACACCCACAATATCCAAAGGTACAATAGTAGTAAGTTCACTCACACACTTTCCCAATATAGATACATGGAAGATCGGATGAATCATTTTCATATCAATAGGCAACTCCAACTTATAGGACACCTTTCCAATCCTCCTCAACACTCTATAAGGACTCATAAATCTTAGGCTTAATTTACCCTTCTTGCCAAATTGAACTACACCCTTCCTGGGTGAGACTTTCAAGTAAACCTAATCACCAATCCTAAAATTCAAGATCTCCCCTTCTCACATTGAAATATGAATTTTGTCTACTTTGGGATATTTTCAATCTCTCCCTTATCAACCTCACCTTCTCCAAGGCTTCCATGACCAAACCCAGACCTAGCAAAGCCATCACCCCCACTTCAAACCACCCAATCGATGATCTATAATGCCTACCATAAAGATCTTCAAAAGGAGCCATACCAATGCTTGAGTGGTAGATATTGTTGTAAGCAAATTCAATGAGTGGAAGATGTTCATCCTAACTGCCCTTAAACTCTAAAACACAAGATCTAAGCATATCCTCAAGGGTTTGGATAGTTCTCTTGTCTTGGCCATCCGTTTGAGGGTGAAAGGCCATGCTAAGCTTTACCTTGGTACCAAGACCTCTTTGAAAAGACCTCCAAAAGTGAAAAGTGCATTGAGCACCACGATCCGAAATGATGGACAAAGGCACCCCATGCAACCTAACCAACTCATTAATGTACAATTTGGCATAATGTTCGGTACCATAAGTAGTTTTGACTAGTAAGAAGTGAGCCAACTTTGTCATTTATCAGCCACAACCCAAATAGAATCAAAATGCTTTCTAGTCTTAGGCAACCTAACCACAAAATCCATGTTGATTTCCTCCCACTTTCAAGTAGGAATCTATATATCTTAGGCTAGGCTACCCGACCTTTGATGTTCGGCTTTCACTTGTTGGCAATTGTGACATCTGAATATGAACGTGGCAATATCTATCTTCGTAGCACCCCATCAATACACTTCCCTCAAATCTCTATACATCTTTGTAGAACTAGGGTGAATGGAATAGGAAGAATTATGAGCCTCATCTAAAATCTTCTTTCTCAAGTCATCAACACTAGGCACACACAATATATCTTTGTACCTAAGGGTACCATCTCCCCCTTGGGAGAAAATCTTCACCTTACCATCTCCCACCAAGGCCTTCAATTCTAAGAAGGTGGGGTCAAGATCTTGTTTTTCCTTTACCTCCTAAATCAAAGAAGACTTAGAACCATCAACAACCACTACACCACCATTACCAACTTCTTCCAACCTAACCCCCCAATCTAGCCAACCGATGGACCTCTCTAGCCACCTCTTTGCCACCACCATCAACATGAGCTAGGCTACCCATAGACACCCTACTTAGAACATCGACCACGACATTTGCTTTGTTAGGGTGATAATGCACACTTATATCATAAACTTTAAGAAGCTCTAACCACCTTCTTTGTCTCAAGTTAAGATCTGTTTGGATTAACACATAATGGAGACTTTTATGATCGGTAAACACATCAACATGAACCCCATACAAGTAATGTTCCCAAATTTTCAAAAGCAAATACCACGACCGCCAATTCAAGATCATGGGTGGGATAATTTTTCTCCTGCATCTTAAGTTGTCTAGAGACATACACTATCACCTTACCATTTTGCATCAAAACATACCCTAAACTGATTCTTAAGGCATCACAGTATACAACAAACCCTTCTAATCCTTCCGGTAAAGACAAGATAGGAGCGGAGACAAGCTTATCTTTCAAAGTTTGGAAACTCTTTTCATACTCATTGGTCCACATAAATTTCGCCTTCTTTTGGGTCAACTTAGTCATGGGCGAATAAATAGAAGAGAAGCCATTTACAAACCTCTGGTAATAACCCGCCAAACCCAAGAAACTTTTAATATCCAATGGAGTCAAAGGTCTAGGCTAATTTCTAATAACCTCTGTCTTTTTAGGATCTACCTTAATACCATCACTCGACACCACATGTCCCAAAAATGCAACCTCTTTCATCAAAAACTCACATTTTTCATATTTAGCATACAACTTCTCCTCCCTCAAAATTTGCAACCCACCCTCAAGTGGTTTACATGTTTCTCCTCACTACGAGAATAAATCAAGATATCATCAATAAAAATCACCACAAACAAGTCAAGGTAGGTGTAAACATAAGTCCCATGAATATAGCAAGTGGATTAGTTAACCCAAAGGACATAAGCATAAACTCAAAGTGCACATACCTAGTCCGAAAAGTCTTCTTGGGAATGTCACACTCCCTCACTTTCACTTGGTGATACCCAGACCAAAGATCGATCTTAGAGAAGTGACTAGCCCTTGAAGTTGTTTAAAAAAGTCATCAATCCTTGGTAGAGGGTACTTTTTCTTTATGGTGACTCTATTAAATTGTCGATAATCAATGCACATTCTAAGAGAACCATCCTTATTCTTCACAAATAATATCGGTGCACTCGAAGGTCATTTACTAGTCCTTATAAATCCATTCTCCAACAAATTTATCAATTGCTCCTTCAATTCCTTCAACTCTACCTGGGGCCATATGATAAGGGGGAATAGAAATGGGTTGGATATTGGGAAGAATGTTTATACCAAAGTCTATTTCCCTTTTAGGATGAACACCAGGGAGCTCATTAGGAAAGACATTAAAGAAATCATTAACTACTGGAACCGACTATATAGGAAGGACTTTGGACGCAATATCCCTAACCCTCACAAGATGATAGAGACAACCCTTAAAAATCAACTTTTAGGCTTTAAGACAAGAAATGAATCTATCCTTGACCACCACATCACAACTTTCCCACTCAAAGACGGGTTCATTAGGGAATTGGAATTTTACCCTGTGAGTTCTATAATTAATAGAAGAATAATATGAATGCAACCAATCCATACCAAGAATAACATCAAAATCCACCATATCTAGCTCAATAAAATCACAAGGAAAGATTATAAGTAATATGAATACAGAACAATTTCTAAAGAGTACTCTTCTAGCAACAATAGACTCACCCTATGGGGGTAGATACTTCATAGGGTTCACATAATAATTCGGGGCTAACATGAAACTTTTTGCAACTAAAGGAATAATAAAAGAAAGAGCGGCACCTGGGTCTGTCAAAGCATACATATCAAAATAAAAAACTTTAACATACTGGTGATGACATCTGGCACCTCATCTACCCCTTGTCTCCCTTGAAGAGCATAGAACCTATTTTGTCTTAAAGCACCCCTTGTTGGCCTCCTCTTCCCTTTGGACCCGCATTTGCACCTTGGCCTTGTGGATGACCATCTTTACCCTTGTTTTGTGCATGTGGATAATCAATCACCTTATGACCCACTTCACCATAACCAAAGAAAGCATTAGAATTCTTCAAACATGGACCACTATGATTTCTTACCTTGTGCACCTAGGATTTGGAACCCTACCACCAATACCATGGAACCTTTGGTTATCATTAGCAAAACTCCTATTAGGAGAAATTTGGAAGGCCCTTGGCTTCGAACTTGTGGTGGGAGGAAACTGGCCACCCTTGGGATTTTGGAATCCACATTCAAAACGGGCCCTCTTGGCCTCACCACTCTTTCTCTTCCTCAACTTTTCCCCCCTTTAGTTGTTTGGCATAAGTCATGAGGCCGGACAAGTCCATATCACCTATGAGCATGGCGGCAAAAGCTCGTTGCTTTTTCTTTCCCTATAATTTAATTGAAGCCGTAGCCCCATCCATTTAGTCATTCGACCCAACATGACACTCCTAATTCACCAAGTCGGGCACACCCGACACAAATTTGTTCATCCTATATTTCGGCTCAATAACCAATTGGGGGGCATACTTGGAGAGTTGGTTGAATTTGAGGGAATACTCCCTCACACTCATAGACCCTTACTTTAAGTTCATAAATTCCATTATTTTTGCCTCTCTTAGCTTAATAGGAAAGAATTGGTTGAGAAATGTTGCTTTAAACTCTTCCCTATGGATAGCATCACCATTCCCCTTCTCCATCCATTGACTGAACCAAATTTGAGCCACTCTTTTGCGTTGGTAGGCCGCCAACTCCGCTTTTTCCTTTGAGTTAACCCCCACAATGGACAACACCTTATATACCTCATCAATGAATTCTTGTGAATCCTCATCCACCTTGGACCCATAGAACTCTGGTGAGTTCATTCTAGAAAAATCCCTCACCCTTGAGGCCGGAGTAGAATCATGAGGAGCTTGGGCCCCTTGGTTGATTTGATTAGTCATGGCATGGCCAACATGGCAATAGCATCCCGAAACTCTTCATGAGCCACTGCCCCATCTTGAGGAGCTTGAGGAGTGACAGGGGCTAGTTGCTCCTCGAGAGTACAAGCTCTTCTTCCTTTTGGAATTGGCATGATCTAAAATAGCAAAAAACATTCAATTGAGGAAAAGCCTTACCTTACTCCTAAAGAACAACATAAATCATGAAGAAGGGGAAAAAATGTGTCATAGCCTCTTACTCATAGTTGTGGTGCACTTTACAACCATGAATAAGACTCTAATCGATGCAGTGTGTTGGATTCTAAGGACCATTAATAATCTAGTGCTCTAATAATAAGTCATAGCCGAAGACTAGGGCCCAGACATGATACGACAAATGGGGGATCCAAAGGAACCTCAAACAAGCCTCATATCATGACAATCACACATCCATGGTTGCGGAAGCAAAACATCAACAATAAGAGACATAAAGAAGGGAAACTGGACTAAGGAAAGTCTTGGATAATCATAAAACATTCAAGAGTCAAGATCATCGCATGATTACATCACTTGTTCCAACAACACCTCTAGCATAGATTTGGCGGAAGCCAAGACACTTTTCGGGCACACCCTTATAATGTCAAATGTTCAATATAAAGTGATAACAAAAGAAAGAGTAGCATAGCTAGTGTCTCCGAACTTAAAGACTCACCAAAGCATATCATCAAGATACCAAAACTAGCAACGTGAAGGATGGTTGTGAGGTGCTCCAGTTCCTGCATGGTAAAATCATATAGGCATAGAGTGCGCGCTAGCACATTTGAATGTACTGAGTATGCAGGATGCTATGCAACAAGACATAAGCCAATATAGTCGAAATGCATAATCGTAAGTAATGGATATGTATAATATCAATATGGCATACATGATCAATGATTGAAGTAAAACATATTTGTAAATCATATATCCTGTACAAAACATAATACATGTGTGCGAGAAGACCATAATCATATACCAAGAAACTATTACTCGGAATCCAAGACATGTCACCCCTTTACAAGGTGATTGAGGTACCTACTCCTCAACATGGTAGTACGGGCATGTCATCCCTCAATGAGGTGGTCAAGTTACATACGCCTCGATATGGTAGTACGGGCATGTCACCACTCTGACGAGGTGGTCAAGGCATGTCACCCCCTTCAACAAGGTGTGGTCAACTAGTAACACTATACACTATTTTCATGAATTCAATACATACATTCAGTCCCTCAATCAATATAAAGTTCAGTGACTTATAAACCATGCATTAGATCATCAATACCTCAAGAATCCTTGTCAAGATATTTTATCAAACACTTAGAGGGTGTGCAATGCTAGTTCAAAATCATGCAATTCAAGAGTGAAGTAGTGTGAGAAATCTTAATGTAAATAAACCCACCAACACATATTAAAATCCTCATGTAATATATCTTTAAATCTATCATCAAATCTCATAATAGATCATAGTTTCATAGCCCAAAATATGCATAGTCACAATAAACAAACCATCTCATAGTATAAGATTGAAATAGGTAGACATATGTACTTTCTAACATTTCATAAAACTCCAACATGATTTGTAATCATAATTCATGAAAGTAATACCTATAAGTAATGCAACTTAGGAATATACAATTTTTATAAAAAGGAAGGTTGGGTACCATGGATGAAAGGACCCAATGGTTGAAACCCACATACCTCAAATTTGGGAATTTCCTTGACGTAGATTTGGATGAGAACTTGAAGCTTGAATAAACATCTGAGAACCGGAATTAAACTTGGGACACTTGAATTTGGAGGAAATATTTGGTTAAGTGTTAGAGAGGGTTTTGAGAGTGTGTCTTGAGTGATATAGAGTTGAAAAATGGCTAAGTATAGGTGTTTTCACGCATATGTGGGTATGGGGACAAGATCCTAATATCGTAGGACAAATTAAGGAAGTGCAAACACACCTCTGTGACAGGTCCGTTCGCTGAGGCATCACGCGCCTTTTGTTTCCGAAATTTTTGTGAAAATGAAATTTTTCTACGAGTCCTCTAGAATTGGAGTTATACCCATTTCCTACTCAATTTTTCCCCTTGATCAAGAATATGAAGTCAGATTTTTGATATCATGAAAGAATTTTGAGATATATGGAAATTATGATATAGGCATTTCCGAAGCATATTCTTGGGGTGTTTCACTAAGACTAGTATGAAAGAAACTAGATAAAAAAAATATCCAATCATAACTTGACAACCTAGTTTATGAAGCCTCTATCCATCACACTAAGTGGTGCAAATGACAGGTCTGTGACTACCTTCAAATAAAATGAAAGCAAATCTAGGGTCTGACTCTAAAAGCTAGATGAAATAAATAATGAGTATCCTCCAAAAATAGGGAGGACTCACTAATCAGTTGAATGTGAATAGATCCTCAACAATGTTCCTATTGATGATCTCTAATACCTATCTATGCATTATAAAATGATGCAGGTTTAAATGGACGTTAGTACGTGGATTGTACGTATATGTAAAATGGTTGAATAAAATAGATATAGGTAGAAAAATAATCAACACAGAAATACTCAATTCGAAGGTCTAATGTTTATCTAACAATAATAAAGAGTAGACAATGACAAATCAATACAAAATTCAATCCAGTCCCCATCAGAGTACTATCAATATAAAACCTATATGAGAGTTTCTCTTATTTGACAATCATCACTTATGATCTAGTGATAGTACAATGATTTTATGTCACTACCACATCATTTCAGTACTTTGCTAGGGTAATGTCACAACTCAGACCTAGAGTCTAGGAGTGACATGGCGAATAGGAACCCAAGAGTCCCCAAACAAGCCTCAAAGTATCCAAATTCACATCATCAGTTAGGAAGCGTATTCAAATATTAAACACATAGTTCTAAGGGATGAGAGAGTAGGACTTACACTATGGAGATGTCATAGGAAAAGGTAGTAACATGAATTCGCATAGCAAATAACACATAAAGATCAAGGGGCGAGTAAGTATGACTTACTCTATGGGGGAAATTCGGGACATAGGATCCTTCACATTATAACACATAATCATAACACAAATCTTTTATCCAAATCATAAGACGATAATCAATAGGTATCCAATGCCATAACAAAATCTCCAATCATACAATTAGCATATAAACATAAAGGAGTTTACAAGATGTCCAACAATGTCTCTAAACATAAGATAGGTTAGGGGCCATGACATACCCCTGGCTCACCCTCAAAGTAGTAAAATAGATAAAAACACCAAAGGTAGAAGGGTTGTGGGTTATCCTTGAAAGATAGGACTCACCACAACAAGCAAAACTTAAGATCCGAGATAAATGTTGCACAGTGGATGATCGTAGTCCTAGTCTCTACATGGTGAGATCATGTAGAAAAAAGTATGTGTTAGTATATTTGAAAGTACTAAGTATATGATATGCAATGCTTATGACTCACGAAACCTGCATTCATTGTTAGAAGACAAGGGCATATAATATAGGAAGAGACGTATAAAAAGAGGTGTAATATACAATATGCCGTGAAACCAATGATGCGTGACATGCATAATGCTCAAATATAGTGGGGATAAGGCCTTAACCGATATGAATAAGACCAAGCGAGCTATTACTTGGAATTCCAATGAAATCCCCTCATCGGTAAAGAGGTGCTCTACTTGCCAAAGGTAAACCATACCTCACCTTACAGGCACTCACATTTCATATAAAGAAACCTTCCTTACAGACACTCCCATTTCAGATAGGATTCACATAATATCTTATCACATTATACTTCATCTTACAGGCACTCCCATTTTGTATGAAGCAATCTTCCTTACGGGTACTACTATTTCGGATAGGATTCTCATAAGCTATGTTAGACACATAGTTCAAGGAAAGAGAGGGAACCCTCAATCCATTGATGTTAAGTCGTCTGACATGACCCAAGCCTAGGGCCTAGATGTGACCAGCGAATAGGGAACACGAAGGAACCCCAAACAAGCCCCACAGCATATTATTAAACATACTTGGTTGCGAAAGCAATTAGAATTACAATAAGAGATAAATGTACACAAGGGGGAATTGGGACTAAGGATAAACTTCCATATCATAAAACATCAAGAGTCAATAGAGCCAAGCTCATAATATAGATACATAACATGTCCAATAACACCTCTACTACATAGATAAGAGTGAGTTCTAAGACAAAGCAATTACGCTCACCCTCATAGTCAATACATAAGTCAAAGAGAGAAAGTCTTAATACATAGCAACAAATCACAAGTAACGTCCCCGAAATGAAGGACTCACCAACAAGCTTGATAGAAGTCGTACTAGCCACGTGGAGGAGGATGATCAAGTGGTACACTGGTTTCTACATAGTGACATCATATAGGCGTAGAGTATGCATTAGCACGTTTGAGTGTACTAAGTATGTAGGATTAAATATAACAAGAGGTAGGTATCATAGGCAAAATGTATAATCATAAGCAATGAATAACATACTAATAATATGAAACGTATGAATGATTCTTCAAGTAAAACCATGTTTATATGGATTATAATACGAGTGTAAGAAGTGACCATTGTAGTGAAAGCCAGGCCTACTACCCCCTTGGATAGGAGAATGAGGTACGAACCCCTTCATTAGGCTGATGGAGTACAAACCCCTCGCTGAGGTTGATGGAGTACAAACCCCCCCATCAAGGTTAACAGAGTACAAAGCCCCCATCAAGGTTGATGGGTACCAACCCCCAACAAGATACCCGGGCCTACTACCCCGCCAAGCTATGTAACCAAGTTACCAACCCCTCGATAGGTTACCCAGGCCTACAACCCCCCGAGCTAGGCTTGGTCATCCCCAACACTATATATATATATATATATATATGTACTCTTTTCATCATCATACACATACATTTTTTTAATCATCATTCAATCATCATGTCATCATCATATAGTCATTCAACTCATAAGACATGCATAGGACCTTCAATTCCTCAAGAATCCATAATCGGACATTTTATCAAACACTTAGAGGGTGTGTACTGCTAGTGTAAAACCATGCAATTCAAGAGTAAAATCATTCTAGAAAAATCAGTGTAAAGCAATCAATAAATACTTAGTAACACCGTCAAACAATGTACATCAAGACCCTTCATCAATCCTCACCATACACCTTAGATTCATAGCCCCAAACATAGTAAAACAGTCACATTTTCATAAACCTCAACACAGTGTGTAGTGATTTTAATAATAAATAAGACCCATGAGTAAATAAACTTTAAATCATGCAATTTTTTAAAAAAGGAAGTTTGGGTATTATGGCTGAAAGGAATCCATGAAAGAAACTCACGTACCTTAGCTTTGGAGATGAACTTGATGAAGATTGGAGATGGAAACTTGAAGCTTGAGAGGAAATCATTATATTTGGAGAGGATCTTGAGACTTGTGTTTAGGAGTACAATATTTGGCTAAGTGTTTAAATGAGTATTGAGAAATGTTTAGAATGATATGAGGGTGAAAAATGGTTAAGTATGGGTATCTTTACGTTTGGGGACACTTAGGCCCAAGACTTCAAAGTCTGGGACTGCAAGAAAAAATAACTAGGAAAACTTTACATAGGTCCGTGTCTGGTCAGTGAGACAGACCTATCGTGGAGAACAGATTTACATTGGTCCGCGATAGCTGCGTGTCGCGGCACTTTTGCTGATCGGTTCTGTATATTGAAATTGTGGAAATTTGAAATTGCTATTCGTTTGCCCTACAATTGGGGTTAGACCCTTTCCCCCCTAATTTTGACCCCCTAAACATGAATATGAAGTCAGATTTTTGATATAACACACGTATTTTGAGATATATAGAAATTACGATTTCAGGCACTTCTAAGGCACATTTTTGGGCCTTTTTTTTGGGGTCGTTTCAATATCTCTCCATTGGGGTCATTCGTCCCCGAATGTCAAGGAAACATATATAAGAGACACAACATGACCATTTCAGCCCATACAAAGATGCAACAATGCACTTAAACATCATTTCAAAAACATCATCATAAATGTAAACTCATCATGAACTTGTCAATTTAAACATGAATATATACAATGACAAGGGCTGAACTTAAGACTTAAGATCAAATAAAGGGCTTAGATCAATACCTTAGGCTTGTGTAGAGTGGAAATGGTAAGGATATCACTTTTGCTTATCTGTTTCTGCCTCCCAAGTAGCACTCTCAACTTGTTGATTCCTCCAAAGGATATTAACGGAAGTCACCCCCTTGTTTCTTAACCTCTTCACTTGCCTATCCAAAATCTGAATCGAAACTTCTTCATATGTCAAATTATCCTCAACAACACCCACAACATCAAGAGGCACAATGGTATTCAGATCATTCACACATTTCTTCAATATGGACACATGGACCACCGGATGAACCAATTCCATATCACCAGGCAACCTCACCTCATAAGCCACCTTGCCAACCCTCTTCATGACCTCATAAGGAAAACATATATTGGTCTCAACTTGCTCTTCTTAGCAAAACAGGCCACACCCTTCATGGGTGAAACCTTTAGGTAGTCCTAATCACCAACTTTGAATTCAAGGTCTCTTCTTCTCACATCGGCATAGGATTTTTGACAACTTTGGGTCATCTTCAACCTTTTTCCAATCATCGTAACCTTCTCAAGAGCCTCCATAACTAGATCTGGTCCCAACAAAGGTATATCACCAACCTCAAACCATCCGAACGGTGATCTACAACGTCTCCCATAGAGATCCTCAAAAGGAGTCATACAGATGCTACAATGATAGCTATAGTTGTAGGCAAAATCAATCAACAGAAGATGATCATACCAACTATGTTTAAGCTCCAACACACATGCTCTAAGCATATCCTCAAGGGTTTGGATGGTTCTATCAGCTTGGCCATCCATTTGACGGTGGAAGGCCGTAGAAAGCTTAACTCTAGTACCAAGACCCCCAAAAGTGTGAAGTGAATTGTGTCCCATGATCCAATATGATGGAAAATGCAACCCCATGCAACCTTACCAAGTCATAACTATACAACCTTGCATAATCTTCAGCCCCAAATGTGGTCTTAATTGGTAGAAAGTGAGCCGATTTTGTCATCTTATCAATCACAACCCAAATGGAATCAAAACCCTTTCTAGTCTTGGGTAACCCAACCACAAAATCCATATTTATCCCTTCCCACTTCCAAGTAAAAACCTCAATGTCTTGGTTTAGGCCACCAGGCCTTTGATGTTCGGCTTTGACTTGTGGACAAGTGTGACAACTGAAAATGAATTTGGCAATGTCCCTCTTCATGCCTTACCACCAATACACATCCCTTAAATCTCTATACATTTTGGTGGAACCGGGTTGGATAGAATAAGAAGAGTTATGGGCCTCATCAAGGATCTTTTCTATCAAACCATCAACACATGGTACACACAACCTACCTTGGTACCTTAGGGCACCATCTCCCCTATTGGGAGAAAACCTCCACCTTGCCCTTTTTCACCAAGGCCTTCAATTCTAATAAGGGCGGATCAAGATCTTGTTTGCCATCACCTCATCAACCAAGAAAGACTTAGAACCATCAACAACAACCACACCACTATTACCATCCTCTTCCAACCTAACTCCCAATCCCGCTAACCGATGTACCTCCCTACCTATCTCCTTCTCACTATCATTATCATGTTCTAGGCTACCCACGGACACCCTACTCAAAGCATCTGCCACCAATGTAAATCTGTTCTCCACGATAGGTCTGTCTCACTGACCAGACACGGATGATAATGCACACTCATATCATAATTCTTAAGAAGTTCAAGCCATCTTCTTTGCCTCAAGTTGAGATCCATTTGAGTGAAGATGTATTGGAGGCTCGTATGATCGGTGAACATATCAACATGCACTCCATACAAGTAGTGACGCCAAATATTTAATACAAACACAATGGCGGCTAACTCTAGATCATGGGTAGGGTAGTTCCTTTCATGTATCTTGAGTTGTCTAGAAGCATAAGCTATGACTTTACCATTTTGCATCACACACAACCCAAACCAACCCGAGAAGCATCACAATACACCACAAATCCCTCAAGCCCATCCGGTAGTGAGAATATAGGATCGGACACAAGCTTATCTTTCAACATTTTGAAACTCCTTTCACATTCATCAGACCACACAAACTTGGCCTTCTTTTGAGTCAATTTTGTCATAAGGGAAGCAATAGAAGAGAACCCATTCACAAACCTCTAATAATAGCCCGCTAAACCCAAGAAACTCCTAATGTCCAATGGAGTTAATGGTCTAGGACAATTTCTAATCACATCAGTCTTCTTTGGATCCACCTTAATACCATCCCCTAATATCATATATCCTAGAAAGGCAACCTACCTGAACCAAAATTCACACTTTTCATATTTAGAATACAATTTCACCTCCCTCAATCTTTGTAACACAACCCTCAAATGAGCCCTATTCTCCTCCTCACCACGAGAATAGATTAAAATGTCATCAATGAAGGCCACAACAAAGGAATCAAGGTAGGCTTTGAAGACCCTATTCATAAGATCCATGAAGATGGCCGGCGCATTTGTTAACCCAAAAGACATCACAACAAACTCATAATGCCAATATCTAATCCGGACGGCTATCTTGGGAATATCATACTCCCTCACTTTCACTTGATGATACCCAAACTGAAGATCAATCTTAGAGAAATGGCTAGCCCCTTGCAATTGGTCAAACAAATCATCAATCCTTGGAAGAGGATACATGTTATTGATGTTGACCCTCTTGAGTTACCATTGGTCAATACACATCCTAAGGGACTCATCCTTCTTTTTCACAAACAACACCGGAGTGCCCCAAGATGATTGGCTAGGTCTAATAAATCCCTTCTCCAACAAGTCCCTCAATTGTTCCTTCAACTCCTTCAACTCTGTCGGGGCCATACGGTAAAGGGGAATTGAAATGTGTTGAGTATGGAGGAGGAGGTCTTGCCAAAGTCTATTTCCCTTTCGGGAGGAACACCAGGAAGGTCATTCGGGAAGACATCAAGAAACTCATTTACAACTAGAACCAACTCTATAGGAAGAACTTTAGACTTCACATCCCTAACCCTTACAAGATAGTAAATACACCCTTTAGAGATCAACATACGGGCTTTAATGAAAGAGATGAATCCACCCTTGACCACCACATCATGACTTTCCCACTCAAGGACGGGTTCATTTGGAAATTGTAACTTGACCCTATGGGTTTTACAATTAATAGAAGCATAGTAGGCATGCAACCAATCCATCCCAAGAATAACATAAAAATTAACCATGTCTAACTCAACAAGATCACAAGGCAACACTTTATGCAAGATGCAAATAGGACAACTTCTATAAACTTTTCAAGCAACAATAGATGCACCAATAGGAGTAGACACTTCATATGACTAATGCAACAACTTGGGGTCAACATGGATCTTTTGGGTAACAAAAGAAAGAGTGACACCCGGATCAATCAATGAATACACATCAAAGTCAAAGATTTTCAACTTACCGGTAACAACATTGAGGACTTCATCAACCCCTTGACTCCCATGCAAAGCATAGAATTAGTTGTTCCTTGGGGAACCGTCTTGTCAGCCACCTCTCCCCAATGGCACCACATTAGCACCTTGAAGACGAACCTCCTTGACCTTGCTACGGTTTCGAGGGCAATCTATCTTCTTATGCTCTATTTCCCCACAACCATAACAAGCACTGTATTCCTCAAACATGGGCCACCATACCTTTACCACACTTCAGACACACATCAATAGGAGCCACACCCCTTACACCTTGGGTCCTCGGAAGATCATTTGCAACCCTCTTATCAAATGCATGAGTAGGCCTTTGGCCTTGGTGGAACCGACCACTCCTTCTGAACTTACCCTCAAAATGGGCCCTCTCGGCCTCATGCCCCCTTTGCTTCCTCAATTTCTCCTCTTTCATTTGTTCAGCATAGGTCATTAAACGTGACAAGTCAATGTCACTAATCAACATTGCGGACTAATATTCTTCACTAACCAAGTCAGAGACACCCATAACAAATTTGTTTATTTTCGACCTTGAGTCGGCAATCAAGTGAGGAGCAAACTTTGAAAGTTGGGTGAACTTGAGGGCGTACTCCCTCATACTCATGGATTCTTGTCTCAAATTCATAATTTGCACCAACTTAGCTTCCCTAAGTTCAAGGGGAAGAACCTATTAAGGAAGGCCACCTTGACCTCCTCCCATAGCACCATATAGTTAACTCCCTTTTCCTCCTTCCATTAGTTGTACTATATTTGTGCTATCCCTTTGAGTTGGTAAGCTGCCAACTCCGCCTAATCCTCCATCCTCACACCCACGATGGATAAAATTTTCCAGACCTCATCAATAAACTCTTGGGGATCTTCACTCACCTTTGACCCATGGAAATCCGGGGGATTCATTTTTATGAAGACTTCTACCCAATAGACCAGTGTAGAAGCATGAGGGGATTGGGCCCCTTTGTTAGCTTGATTATCCACCACTTGTGCAAGCAAGGTGAGTGCATCCCTAAGCTCTCCATTGGCCGGCTGCTCCTCTGGCATGTGGGCTCGTCTTCCCCTCGTATTAGGCATGATCTACCATAACAAAAAACAATCGTTAGGGGGGAAAGCTTACATCAACTCTATAGAACGACTTAGAACATGAAGAAGGGAAACATTTCCTAAAATGTTTAATAGCCTCCTACTCATAGTTGTGGTGTATAACACAACTATGAATAAGACTCTAATCGATGTGGTGTCTTGGAATCTAAGTATTTAACAACCTAATGCTCTGATACTACTACTTTTGTCACAACCCAAGCATAGGGCCTAGACGTGACCGGCGAATGGGGAACATGAAGGAACCCCAAACAAACCTCATAGCATATCATTACACATCCTTGATCGCGAAAGCAATTAGAATTACAATAAGAGATAAATGTAAATGAGGGGGAATTGGGACTAAGGATAAACTTCCATATCATAAAACATCAAGAGTCAATAGAGTCAAGATCATAGCATAAATACATAACATGTCCAACAATACCTCTACTACATAGATAAGAGTGGGGACCAAGACAAAGCAACTAGGCTCACCCTCATAGTCAATACATACGTCATAGAGAGAAAGTATTATACATAGCAATAGATCATAAGTAACGTCCCCGGGATGGAGGACTCACTAACTTGCTTGATAGAAGTTGTACTAGCCATGTGGAGGTGGATGATTAAGTGGTACACTAGTTCCTACATGGTGACATCATATAGGCATAGAGTACGCGTTAGTACGTTTGAATGTACTAAGTATGTAGGATGCAATGCAACAAGAGGTAGTTATCATAGGCAAAAAAATGTATAATCATAAGCAATGAATAGCATACTAACAATGGTATGTATGAATGATGCTTGAAGTAAAACCATGCTTATATGGATCATAATAGTAGTGTAAGGAGTAACCGTTATAGGAAAGCCAAGGCCTACCACCCCTTTGGATAGGAGCATGCGGTACGAACCCCTTCATGAGGTTGATAGAGTGCAAACCTCCACCGAGGTTGACAGAGTACAAACCCCCCCCATCAAGGTAGACAGAGTACATCCCCCCTCTTATCGAGGTTTATGGGTATCAACCCCTAACAAGGTTACTTGGGCCTACCACCCCCTGACCTACGTGACCAAGGTACCAATCCCTCGATAGGTTACCCAGGCCTACAATCCCCCGAGATAGGCTTGGTCATATCCAACACTATATAGAGATAATATCACATATATATGCACTCCTTTAATCATCATACACATACATTCATTTTCATCATCATACACATACATTCCTTTTCATAATCATTTCATCATACTATAGTCATTCAACTCATAAGGCATGCATAGGACCTTCAATTTCTCAAGAATCCATAACCGTACATTTATCAAACACTTAGAGGGTATGTGATGCTAGTGTAAAACCATGCAATTTAAGAGTGAAATCATGCTAGAAAAATCAGTGTGAAGTCATCAATAGATACTTAGTAACACCCTCAAACAATATACATTAAGAACCTTCATCAATCCTCACCATAAGCTTTAGATTCATGGCCCCAAACATAGTAAAACAGTCACAATTTCATAAACCCCAATATAGTATGCAGTGATTTTCATAATAAATAAGACCCATGAGTAAATCAATTATAAATCATGAAATTTTTGAGAAAAGGAAGCTTGGGTATCATGGATGAAAGGAACCCATGAAAGAAACCCACATACCTTAGTTGTGTAGATGAACTCGATGAAGATTGGAGATGGAGACTTGAAGCTTGAGAGGAAATCCTTGGATTCGGAGAGGGTCTTGAGACTTGAGTTTAGGAGTAAAATATTTGGCTAAGTGTTTAAATGAGTATTGGGGAATGTTTAGAATGATATGAGGGTGAAAAATGATTAATTATGGGTATCTTTACGTTTGGGGACACTTAGGTCCAAGAGTTCAAAGTCTTGGACTTCAAGAAAAGGTAACTAGGCAGAATTTATAGAGGTCCACATCTAGTCCATGATATGGACCTATCGTGGAGGACAGATTTACACTGGTTCGCGACAGCTGCGTGCCCAGGCACTGTCTCGGATCGGTTCCGAAAATCAAAACTTTGAAAATTTGAAATTGGTATTCATTTGCTCTAAAATCGGGGTTAGACCCTTTTCCCCCTAATTTGGACCCCCTGAACAATAATTTGAAGTAGGTTTTCTATATCATGCATAGATTTTGAGATATATGAAAATTATGATTCTGGACATTTTCGAGGCACATTTTTGGGCGCTTTTTGGGGTCGTTTTATAATCATCCCACAAGAATACTTATGAATACACATAGTTTCCAAAGAGGCAATAGTTATTTCAAATAAGTTCAATGCATATTTAGGCTCAAAGCCAAACACCATTCATAATAATTCATACTTAGGCTCTAATGCCAAAGCATAAATCATAATTCATAAATACTTTGGCAAAGGAATAGCTCATTCATATTTACAAAATGGTGCAAGAACCCAAAATGCTCAAAGATCCATAATCAATAGACATATATGTGATCACATTCTTGTCAAAATCAATATCTTATCCAAAATCATATATATGAACATAATTGAGATTAATCTACTTCATAAATTCCATAAAATTCATTGTTCGTGAATGCATATGCTATGGATGAAATGAAAATGGCATGGGTAATGTAGATTCAAACTAAATTCAACAACACATTATAAGGTTCAAGTAAAACATAAGTAAAATTCACTTTTGAAAAAATAATATAGACTACTCATGCATAAATCAAACTTTAAAGGGGACATGCACATTCATATCTTCATAAATTCAATGTAAACAATCATAATAGGGCTTAAGGTAACTTAAAATTATAAAAAGTACAACCTACACATCAATTGAATTTAAATAATTATAATAAGGAAAATCCACATTTAAACTAAGCTTAAATTCATGACAATTGCTTGAAAAGATTTGGATCTAGGTTGAAATGAACCTGGATCAACACCCACATACCTTGACAAATGAAGGAGTTTTAAGAGAAATTTGGAAAAGAAATGAGCTCTCCTTGATTTCAAAGTTCCCAATCCACAAGAATTCTTTGAGAGAGGCTTGAAGAGTTTTCAAATGTGAGCAATGAATATGAATATTATGAATAGGGTTTAGGTCATTAGAAAGTCTTTAGGTAGCATAGGAAGTCCCAAAAGACCATTAGGATAAACTGTATTTATGAAAACGCCATTAACGAAACAAGTTGAAAAATTACATATCACTAATTCAAGGGAGGGTATATGGTCCGTGTGGCACTACACGGGCCATGTACTGCCCGCAAACCTACACTTAGAAATATTTTGTTCAGCGGAGGTCCGGAACGAAAATCCTATACTTAGAAAAAATTTGACGAAATCGACTTCATGGAAGGGTCATAGGGGGCGTGTGATGTCACACGGTCTGTGGCACTGCCCTTGTCACTGTCCTTAGACATAAAAATCTTCCACGACAAGTTATGAGATGGTGATTCTATACTTAGAAAAATGTTTACTCCGAAAGCCACATGGAGGGACTCACGGCCTGTGATACACTACATGAGCCGTGTGACCACACTTGTCCCAAAAATTAGGGGATTTCAAGCCAAGGCCACAACACTGTCCTTGAAGTGTCACACGGACTGTGAGAGGTCCAAGTGTGGTGTGCCTTAGTTTTAATTACCATATCGAGGGCCAACACCAAAATTTGAGGTAAACTATAACACCCCACACCTTACCATACTTATACTATACAAATGAAATATGACATGATTTGGTTAAACTAGCGCAAGTTTTC
>JAABOM020073154.1:0-82486 GCA_011800125.2 Solanum clarkiae | reverse complement strand
TTGATCCTAACCTTGGTTAGTTTAATTACTAATAGCGACCACTTTCTAATTGGAGCGTGACCATCATCAAAAGTTATGGCACTGTTGCCGGGAAATACGGCTAGGTTTTGACTTGATTCACTATTGGTTAATTCTAATATTGATTTCTATATTATGTACTTTACTTTTCTCTTATTGTCTTGTAGCTTAATTTGTTTATAGGTCAACATGCATTATGTCGAAAAAGAAGCTCTACAACACCAGTGACCTGTTGGAAATGTTGCGTGTCCTCTTTTATGGGCAAGGGTCTGAAAACCCACAAATGCACCTCCAACAATTTGTTTCAACCCTTAGAAGAGTACTGGGAACCAGGCACCCTACTTGGGATGCTATGGGATTCCAAACCTTTCCCATGAATTTAAGAGCTGACGCAGCAGAGTAGTGGTCTTTGCTCCCACCATATGTTTGCGCAAATTGGGGAGAGGTACAAAGGGTTTTCCTAATGCGCTTCTATAAAGGGCCCAACAAGAAAAAACCTCAGGATAATATTTGCAAATTTCCATAGCTACCTGGTGAGTCACTTGGAGCTGCATGGGAAAGATTCAAAAAATGCATTGGGCAGAAGCAAGACCACAGCTTGTATGATGATGTGTTAGTGGCAATCTTCTACCAATCACTAACATCTGAGCAACAGTGGCAAACTGATGAGTTGTTTAGAGGTGACTACTGGGCTTTCCTGAGGAGACCGTTCAATAAGATCATTGAATACATGGATAAACTGTCTGTGGTGGCAAAAATATACCCTCTTACAGAGCAGACAGAAGTATCCTCAAGTGTGTTCAAGGGTGGCCCAAACAGTGCTAATGGAGAAAGTGTGCCTACTCGGTTAAGTTTACCCCACTAGCAGTGCATCATTGAAAAGCTAACAAGAGTTGAGCGCATGCTCAAGCAACTCCTCACCAAGGCCAATGAGCAAGAGAGATTGTGAATGAGATGAAGCTTAATGTCCTCAAAGTTAACGATAAATTGGAGTAACAAGCTATATCGATGCGGTAGTTGGAGGATAGGATGGAGCAACTCGATGAAAAGCTTGAAGATGTGCAGGAGAACAAAGATAGATTGCACAGGGCAACAATGTGTCCCATGGAGAATTCTGAGTATCCATGCTGACGAAGTCGAGCCATGACTTTAAACAAGGCGCTTCTTGGGAGGCAACCCAAGCCTTTTGCTAATTATTTTTGTGTTTAAGACTTAGAGTAGTAGTAGCGATTTGTTTCAGGACAATGATGCATTTATAATATTTTGAGAATTTCTGTGCTTTGAGACTTGGTGTGCAGGTAGGAATTAGAAAAACTGAAGATCTGGAAAAATTAGACTTGGAGCACCTCCTATGAGCAGGCGTACGAGTCTTAGTCTTCATTACGACTCGTAGTCATGCTTCATAGAAGCAATCAGTAAGCATCTAAAGTTGGCACATACACTACGAGCCAACCTTACCAGTCGTAGGATCCCTTACGAATCCTAAGAGGGGTTCGTAGTGCCCAGGTATGAACTCTGAATGTTTTCTAAGTATTGGGTCAGGTATGAGACCAAGACTTACGAGCCATAGGATGACCTATGACTCGTAGTCGGGGTCTCATAGCCCCGATCTGAGGCATTTTTAAATTTGGCCTGGTTTTCTATAAAAGGGGTCAAAATAAGTTTTGACCCCAATTTCCCAAATCCTAACCCTAAAAGGCGATGGAAAACTCTCCCAACCCCCGTAAATCGAATTTCGACAAACAATCCCAGCTACCCACGTCGTTTTCCAGTGAAGATTCCGGCAAGCGTACCGAATTCTACGGTTTTGACGCAAAATTCATTCTTTGTTCCTTTGGTTCATCTCTTAACCCATTTGGTAAGTTCCTTGTTTGAATTTCTTTGATTATTATTGATAAATTGCTTCTTATGTGAGTATAAGCTTGGTTTAATAGGGCACAAACATGTTTACTTATGTATGTTTAAGCTAGGCTTGTAATATAAGGGTTGTTGACTTTGAAAATTGTTAAGCCTTGTTGAGAGTTTGAATGGATTGTTATGAATGTGGAATTGATTGATTTTTGGTTTGGGTGATGTTGTTGTGGTTCATATGAGGTTGGAATGGTTGTCGAAGTTGAAGTTTAGTTAGTATAGGTGTAATTGCTTGTATTTAATCATGTGAATTGCAACTGAATCTTTTTGAGTAATGATTACACCTTTTTGGAATGTTATATGATTGTCAAATGATGGTTGTCTTGAGATATGTTTTTGGTATGCTTGACAAAATTGCACAATCGAGTCCAACTCATAGGGTAAATGGTCGTTTTGAATTGCCATTGTTGATTGAAGTTAAATATGTGCCAGTTGGTGTTGTTTTGTTCCTTGTTACTTGAGTGTATTGAGGTTTGATAAAGATTTTGTGCCTTAGGAGAGAAATGAGCAGGTATTGTAGGTGAATCCGATCTTAGTTACGAGGCACTCCTACGACTCATAAGTCCCTATACGAGTCATAGTTGTCCCTCATAACAAGCATCAGTCACCTATAATCCTTCATGTTCCTCTTATGAGACCCACCTACGACTCATAGTACCTGATACGACTCGTAGTGAGGGTCTCGTGAACTTGGCTAAGTTTTGAAATATTTCTGGAACTAGGTATGAGACCAGGCCTACGACTCATAAGACATCCTACGAGTCGTAACTGTGTCTCTTATCTAAGATCAGAAAGCATTTTTAAAGGTACAACTGGTTTTACAAGGCCAGTATATGACTCGTAGGTCTTCGTACGAGCCATAACTGCACTTGCACCTGCACATATGCAATGCATCAGTGTTTGTTTCTTTTTCTTATTATTTGATTTTGTTATTTGTTGTGTTAAGTGAATGAATCATTTTGGTGCTCATATGGTTTGTTGGTCATACTGCAGATACCATGCCTCCCAAATATAAGAGGGCCATACAAACATTCAAGAGAAGGCACTACGAGTCTTCTGAGATGGAAAGGTCCGAAGCCTTAGTTGAAGTCCATAGGGTCAAGATTGACCCTTTGGCCAATGTTCCAAAAACCCAGGTCCATATAGCTCGGGAGCCAATGGAAGTCACCAGTGCCTCCCAGTCTGAAGAGGAGGTACAAGAAGTGGATAAAAATGACTCGTGGGGGAGTTCACCTCAGATGGCTCCCACATATTCTGGTTCTGAGTCAGAGTCGGAGAGCACTTCTAAGCCTGATCATGAGGAGTCCCAGTGTCAACCCCCGATAGACCCTAGATGGTGTGTTACAGGCATGAGAGAGATCTACAACCAAGGGCTAGTAGATAAGGGGCATTGCAAGCCAGTTCGGCAGTTTCACGAGGAGTCCAGGTTGAGCACGACAGGGTTAGATCGAGTACATGACTTGGATGCAGGATTAGACAAGCACGAACTTCGTTGGACTATGCAGCAATTGCGTAAATATGCCCCTTTAGTTGTTTGTGAGTTCTATCTTGCATACCTTGCGATACTCCACCGGGGGCTGCAAAAGAATAAGAAGCCAATCGATCATCCGAGGCTACTAGTGGTGCTGTTAGGGGGAGGAAGGTAGACATTTCAGAGGAGACGATCCACCGAGTACAGTTTGGGCCCACCTATAGAGCACCTTAGTCGACCGTTGAGTATGATAGTCAGATTGATAAGATGAGAAGAGCGATTACTAGGAAGAATATTGGGGGTCAGGACGGAGTTGTTACAGTGGATAGTGAGTCAGATCTACATGGATGAAAAACCATGAAGACTCAATTGTGAAGTCACACCTATCATTCCGGGCCAAGTTTTAGTGGTCCATTATTCGCTGGCGTATCAGGCCAACTTTCGGGGATAATGTGATCACCCTTGAGAGGGTTACATTATTGGCCAGCATCCTAGCTGGTTATTCTATTGATTGGGCCCAAATTATATTAGAGCAGAACCACGAGGCTGCAGCATGGACGAGCATCTCACTGCCATTTCCAGTTGTTATTCATCGACTATGCAGTGCAGCAGGTGTTCCCATCGACCCCCACTGGGACCCTTATGTGTAGGCTATACACACTATGGATCCCAGCCTGATAAAGGCTTACGAGAACTCGGTTGGCCTTGCCATGACAAGCTCCTCCTATCCTAGAGCCTTTCCAAGTAGATCCTTAGGCTCTAGCTCCAGCTCCTGCTTCTACAGGTACTACTCTGGCAGCTGCAAAAATTACACCTGTAGCTGAGATCGAGTCTACACCCTCCATCAGCACTCCAGCACCACCAGTAGCTGCTTTACAGGTTGACCCTTTTTTCTCTGTTGTTGTTTTCAGGCTTTATCACACAGGGTGGCTATAGCAAAGGGCAGACTCCGCGAGTTATTAGCTTGGGTTACGCCTTTGATTGATCGAACCATCTGAGAAGCTGAGGAGCGGATGCAGACATACACCCGAGATCTAGTTGATGACAGAATTCGCTCGATTGATGCACAGGTCGATGCGTTCGAGGCTAGAATCCAGAAGATGCTCGAAGGTGCTAGGCCTGTTGACACTAGTGTGATGACTGAGGAGTTGGCTAGGTTCAATACTGACTTACTACAGCTATTGGCAGCCCCTGCTCCAGGCCCGGAGGTGACCCCGGCGAGTGATGATACCTTTGCTTGGCTCATCGACAGTCCAGACACCTGCGAGAAGAGGCCCCTTGAGCACGATGATCCAGAGCCAACCCCGAAGAGGTTGAGACCCGATGATGATGATCCCATACCTGAGGAGATGCTGAAGGAGTCGCAATAGCTAGCGACTGTTCAGATGGAGAGAGAGGAGCACCCAACCGAGAAGGAGAGCCAGACATTGGACCCTGTTGACCAGCTACAAATCGGTGCATGAGCACCAAGATGTTTTATCTTTCTTGACCCCAGCTCTTACATTGATATTTGGATACTTTGTTCCTATTTTCAGACAATTTCTAATCTTTTGTTGATTTTTAAATGTTATCTTTGTTGGATGATGTTTTTATGTTTAGTTTTGGATGTTGTTTTTAAGTTTAATTATTGGTTTTGAATGTATATATCCTCATTATGTTCTCTTATTCTTGTTTTAGCTTGTGTTTCTACTTTGAGGACAAAGTATTCTAATGTTGGTGGGGTGGTGGAAGTCCTCATATCCATAACTTCCCCTATTATTGATCCCAAGATTTTCTTGCCGTGATTCTTTTTCCTTGTGGATGTTTAAATTCTTGTTGATCCGATATGTTTTAGGATGTATAGATAAATTGTGAATGTATAGTAATGTTACTTATTGGAATATATATAGTTCTTTAATGTTCTTTAAGTTTTGATAAAAATTGGGTACCCTAATTTTTTTCTTTTTTGGATTATGGTTAGTGAGGCACTTGTACATTTTGAGTGTTTGACAATGATTGTTTTGATATTGTGAGGGTAAGCTTAGGCTTGAAGCATGAGCTATGAGTCTATACTTGATTGTGAGTGCAATGTCATGTGTGTTGTGAGCTTATTTTGATGCATTCATGTATTATGTATGGACTCAAAAACTTGCCCTCGTGCTCTAAGCATGGTGAAATGACTTAGTTGATTTGGAAGTAATCTCAGGCCTTTGTTCTGATAGGAAGCCAACTTTTTCCTAAATTGCCTACCAAATGATCTATTGAATCCGTTGTTCCTAATGTTTGAGCTTCTCATGTACTCATTCTTTCTTGACACTTTGATGACTTAACCTTATTTGATGAAATACCCTGATATTGGCCCTGATCTATCCTTGAACATGTGAACCTTGATTGAGGCTAAAAGCCTAAGTTGAGGGTGACTGCATTGGTGGCCCTGGTTTTAGGTATGAATATTGTGTATTATACCTTAGGCTAAAAGCCTAAGTTAAGGGTGGCCCATATTGTGGTAAAGCAACAAAATGAGGTGGTTAGTTGGGGTGAAAATAGAGAAAATGATTAATCATGAGCCAGGTGGAGAAAAGGAAAAGAAAGAGTGCCTTGATCTGAAAAGATGTGCAAAAATGAGTTTGAAAATGAGGCACAGCTGAAAAAGTGAAAGAAAAGCCCGAAAAAAAGCTTGAAATGGGGGAATAAGGGAGTAATTAATGAAATTGGATGGTTGTGAAGGTAAAAGTGTTGGTAAACATGGTTCAAGGATAGCTTTTAGTCACTAAATGCCTAAAGTACCATTCCAAACCACCCTGAACCTATGTTACAAGCTCTTAAGCCCTAAAGTGATCCAAATCCACTTTTTCACCAAGCGAAAAGATGAGTACAGGGCAAGCTTATGGTTTAAGTTATTGTGCATGGATTTCAATTGTGAGAGTGAGAATGTTTTCTCAGTCCCTGATCCTGAATGCTTTTGAGTGAGTGTATGGGACTACTTTCTAGTGAGGGCATTTGCATTACTTGATTAGCATATGACTGCACCAGTGATTGTACCCCTTAGCTTATCACAGCTGAATTGCCAGGTATCTCATTGTGTCCTTGTCTTGCTGAATAGCCTTGAAATTCTGTTTTGAAAAGTATAGGGGGTACCTAAACATGAGAAGTGATCTATATGCCAGTAATATAATTGTTATGTATTTCTCTTTGTCTATGTACATCGAGTTGTCACTTGAGGACAAGCAACAATTCTAAGTTGAGGGTGTTGATGTGCTGTCAAAATACAACATATTTGATGCCTAAAACAAGGGATTTTGTGAGTTCTTAAAAAGACTTCTATAGTTTTTTGTGTTTTTCTATTGATATTGCAGAAAAGTTAGGTTGGAAACAGAGACCAAAAATTTAGTTGCAGATATTGCTAAAGTATAGGCCATACGAGTCATCCTACGAGTCGTAGACAAGCCACGAGTCATATGATGTGTCATAGCAGGAAACAGAGACCAAAAATTTAGAAATCTGCTAAGTGAGGGTCACATCCACGAGGCCACCCTACGAGTCGTATGTCATATGATGACTCATATAGGTGGGATCATAGCAATAATCAGAGAGCCAAAATGGTAGACCAAGAATCTAAAGACCAAGGCTATGAGACCAGCATACGAGTCGTAGTCCAAGCTACGACTCGTACCAGTAGGTCTTACTAGCGAGGTACAAAATGCCAAGACCCCGATATGAGACCCCGACTACGACTCGTAGGGCACCCTATGAGTCGTATTTGCGAGATGTCCTAGATGCCAGCTGTCTTTTCTGCATTATTTTTAGGGTTATAACATGTACACTATAAATAATTTAAGTAGGGTTTCATTTTAAGGGAGTTGACACTTGTGAATTTTTTTAGTCTTGTTCTTGAGCTCTAAAATATTCTCTCAAGAATAATTTTAGGGTTCCAATCTTAGATTAGGACTTTCTCTTTGAAAACCCATTTTGGGGAATTGCAAATCTTATGCTACACACGTTGGAATTTATCAAGCTTGTAGGTTTGCAATTTGGGTGTTTCCACTTTCGTTTGAGTTTGTAAAATTCTTAATGATGTCTTTTACTTGTATTTTTGTGTGGTTATCTTAGTCATGAGTAGATAAGCACCCACAACTTGGGGTTGTTGGAACCATGGGTAGTTGATATGAAATAACCTAGGTATTGTGCATTTCTGTGATTAGGGTTTTGCATGTATTGTCTATTTCCCTTCGTTATTAACGTTGTTTGGTGGTGGTCAACACCAAATCCTGCCTACTATCACGATCCCGACCAAAGCTGTGACGAATACGAAAGGGAAGAAGATGACAGGATTCAATTGATGTATTCTCATCTAATCGACCAAACGTGACCAAGAGGAGGTTGACTGGGAGAATAGGTAACTGCACACCATGGTAGCCGACCAAATGCCATGGTGAAATTCGACCTTCACCTTAACAAGAGGGCTGAAAGAACCTAAGTTAACGTCCTACATGCGATTCACCAATTATAGTTATGTTATCTATGGAATTTGAGTCAACTTACTATGGGGAGCACAATTCCCAAGTTGTTCCCAAATTTGAATATTTTCTTGCTTTTTAATTAGTGTTTATTTTATCTTTGCTTTTGAATCACAACCATCCACCCTATATCTAGAGATTGTAGTTATAGATATTAGAAATGATTAGTGGTGAATCTCGTAGTCAAGCCCTGTATTCCCTATAGATTCGATCCTAACCTTGGTTAGGTCAATTACTGATAGCGACTGCTTTCTTATTTGAGTGTGACCTTCATCAGTCTAAATCACATTCTAGTCGCAGATGCACATACGATAAGAAAATTTTGCAAAAATCAATATCTGCTATGGGTCCTCCATAATCTGGATTATACCCATTTCCCTCTCAAGTTTTCCCCTGATCAAGAATACGAAGTCGAATCTTCGATATCATGCACGAATTTTGAGACATAAAAATTACGATTATGGGTATTTTCAAAACATATTTTTAGGGCATTTTTGGGGTATTTCAGTTTCACTCAGTTGGCTGATGATGCCTACTGGGTGCCTTATTCTGGTACTCACCCCTACGTTTTCATCTTCCCATAGTGCAAGTCTAGGTTCTAGTCAAGGCGCTAATTTCTGGGGATTCGGGAACATAGGAGACTTATTTTGGTGAGCACCGACAACATTGGCATTACTACACTCTCCTTCTTTTGCTGGCCGTCTTTTGTTCCAAACTCTGTCCTTGTATAGTAGCAATATTGTAGGAGCACTCCCAGGTTGTACATATATATTATATTATGTTTTTTTGCTATATGTATCCCCTTTGTTTAGTGTGATTATGTATAGTTGAATACCAGGTTTGGGTAGAATCCTATTGTTATGCTTTTATTCTATTGTTTAGACTTGACTAGATGGTGGGACAGGTACCCCTGGGGTTGGGTTCTTGGCTTGCTTGCAAGTGGGACCTAGCGGGCGCTATCGTTACCTGAATTAGTTGGTGACAACTTGGTATCAGAGCCAGGTTCATTAGTCTCACTTGTACAGAGTCACTATTTATTAGAGTCTTGTGGATGGGTGTGGAGACGTCCATGGATTATCTCGAGGAGGCTACTTGATGTTTAGGAACCTGTCTATATTGTTGAGCCCTATTGTGCGTCTTGTCAATGGCTTCTCGATGTTTTGGAATCTGACTTTAGCTATTCTTCACAATTATGGTGCGCAGAGTGCCTCTTTGGGGCTGGGGTAGGGCTGCACTGTTAGTCTTGAGTAGAGAGAAACCTCCAAGCCTAAGGTGCAGATAATAAAAGCCCCAGCTTAGCCCCAACCAGAGGCACTAGCTCCCCCAACTGTTTTTGTAGCCGCGCTAGACCTATAAACGATTCTTTGACAGAACTTGGCTTCCCTCAGTGCCTTGCAATAGGTTGTGGTTCCAGCTCTAGCTCCTCTTATTCAGGTGCAAGCAGAGTTCGTTGCTCTAGAGGTCTCGACCTAGCCAGAGGGAGTAGTGCAGTATTAGGACTAGTGGTTTCTCGGATACTTCTTGAGATTTGCTCTGCCGAGGTTTTCTAGGGCTGCAGATGAGGGCGCACAGGAGTTCTTAACTTCAAGTTTGGAGCGATTATAGGCCCTGTGATTACTGGATTCCCGAGGTATGGAATTCACTGCTTATCAGCTTGATGGTACCACCAGATAGTGGTAGCAATCTTGCCGAGATACTAGGCCGCTAGATGCTGCACCAATGACCTGGGTAGAGTTCACAGTCTTGTATGCCGAGGTTTGTCCCTAGGAGCTTCAGAGATCGTTGTCGAGATCAATTTGTATGACTGGAGCAAGGGCAGATGACTGTGTCCCAGTATGAGGTAAGATTCTAGGAGCTCTCTTGATATGCTATAACTACATTGCCTTCCAAGGAGGAGAGGATTCATTACTTTGTACAAAGGTAGAGGCCCCAGTTGTGGAGCATTCACACACTAGTGACATCATGACCATAATCGGGTCATGACAATTCATTTCGATTCTTAAATTATCTCCATGTTTAATGTATTATGCTTTAAATATTATCTCCTGATACTTAAAAATCCTATGTTTTGTATCGAAGCTAAACTAATGTATTTGGATTAACGTGTTCGGATTGCCATACTTTCTAAGGGATTTTAGTAAATTAAATAAAGATAGGAAAAATGATAATTAACTCTATTTGACACTGTGTGATATATGTAAATTCACCACAAATAAATTGTTCTATAGAATATGTCCCTCCAATGTATAGGACTGTCAATTTCAATAAGATAATGTGAATTATGAAAGAAAAGGTTCTTTCTGCCACACTAATATTGGCTTTGATAGGTTGCACAGTGAATTCATGTAGGTATTTAGGTCAAATTTAATAGGAGTAAGCAATAATAATTTCATTAGTTCAGTACCTATTTACCTTTATTCGATTCAGTTTTCATTATTATGAACCCTATAATAATTTGCAAAGCGCATACATAACATGCTGTGATTAAATATATGTATCTAAGGTACACGTAAGATGATTTCATATCAATTAGTGTAGCTATATAATACCCCAAAAATGTTTAAGCTAAGAAAAACCATTCTATATATGTGTATATGTCCATACTGGGTGATTTCTAATTCTGAATAGGTATTCATATCTATTTTCAAGAATGGAAAGTATTTTAAAGATGAATTAAATCATAAGACTTCTCTAGCACAAAGTTTAGTATAAATCTTCTTTACTAATTGAGTTTTGGATATAGTTTTTATGTGGGTCAACTTCAAACAAACATATCTGTAAGAATATGAAGAGTTATGTGTCCTATTATCCACCAAATTAAGTATCTTTGTGATGAGTTTGAGATTTAGATGGTCGTTTGATCAATTGACTAAGCTAGCACACTTCTTATCGGTGAAGACTAGTTATAGCACGGAGCAGTTGGCTAGGTTATATGAAACACCCCAAAAATTGCCTGAAAATATGCCTCAGAAATACCCATAATTGTAATTTCAATATATCTCAAAATCTGTGTATGATATCGAAAATCCAGTTTCATATTCTTGACCAGGGAGCAAAATTAAGTGGGAATGGGTCTAACTCCGAATCTAGGGTAACTGTATCAAAATCTGATTTTCCAAAATTTGCAAATACCAGAGACGATCCGTGCCCCTGGTGCGACGCGGCTAGGACACGGATCAATGTTATTTTGTGCCAATTTTTTTAAGTTCAGTCCAAGTCTTTGAGGCCTTTGGTCTATGTCTTCCTATGCATAACCACACCTATACATAGTCATTTTTCAACCCCATATCATTCATGACATTCCCCAAAACCCTTTGAAACACTTGGTCAAGTATTTCACTCAAAAATCAAGTGTCCTAAACTCATTCCGGATCTTAAGGAATTCATTCAAGCTTCAAGTCTTCATAAAGGAATTCTCCAAAATTGAGGTATGTGGGTTTCAACCATTAGGTCCTTTCACCCATGTTCCCCTATCTTCTTTTTTATGTAAATTACATGGTTTCAAGATTGATCTACTTCTGGGAACTTTATAATAAACTATGTTGGAGTTTCATAAAATTGTGACTATTTAAGCGTATTTTGAGCTATGAATCTATGATCTATTTTGCTATTTGATGAAGGGTTTCAATGTATATTGCATGAGGGTGTTACCAAGTGTTGGTGGGTTGATTTACATTATGTTTTCTTGCATGGTTTCACTCTTTAATTGTATTATTTTTAATTAGCATTACAACATCACCATGTGTTTGATAAAATATCCGATTTAAGGTTTTTAAGTTATTGATGATCTAATGCATAGCCTATAAATAAAGTGACTTTATGATGATGAAATTAATGTATGGATATGTTGAGTTCATGAAAAGTATCTATAGTGTTTCAAGTGAACACACCTTGTTGAGGGGGTGCTATGCCTCAATCACCTTGTCGGGGGGTGCTACGCTCGTACTACCATATTGAGGGGTATAAACTTTGACCACCATGTCGGGGGTGCTATGCCCATACAACTATGTTGAGAGGTATATACCTTGACCACCTTGTTGGGGGGTGCTGTGCCCGTACTATCATGTTGAGAGGTATATACCTTGACCACCTTGTCGGGGGGTACTACGCCTGTACTACCAATTCATAGGTAGATACCTTAATCACCTTCCAAGGCTAGGCCTTGGATTCCAAGTACTAAGTTGCTCGGTCTATAATGTTGGCCTCTTCCTACACATGCACTATGTTTCCATATAAGCATGTTTTATTTCAAGCATTGATCATGCATGTCATGTTGCTAATATACTATCTATTGCTTATGATTATGCATGTTGATTATGTTGTTTATCTCTTGTTGCATTGGATCCTACATACTTAGTACAGTCGAAAAATACTAATACATACTCTATGCCTATATATTGTTACCATGTAGGAACCAAAGCTCCACTTGATCATCTTCCTCCTCCACGTTGCTAGTACTATATCTTGAAGCAAGTTAGGTGAGTCCTCAATTTCGAGGGCAATAGCTATTGATCCTATGTTATGTATAGACTCTGTTATCTTTTTTTAGATGCTTGTGACTAAGCGTGAGCCAGAAAAGGTGTCTTGACTCCCCGTTCAATCTATGCTAGAGTTGTTGTTGGACAAGTATGTAATTATGCTCTAAGCTATGACTCTTTGATGTTTTAAGCTATGAAAGACTTCCCATAGCCCATTTATCCTTATTTCTATTCTTTTATTATTGTTTAATTGCTTCCGCGATCAAGAATGTGTAAATGATATGCTAAGAGGATTGTTTGGGGTCCCTTTGGTTCCCATTTATTGTGTCATATCTAGGCCTTAGGCCTGGGTCATGACAAACTTGCCATCAGAGCACTAGGTTATTAATGGTCCTCTGCATTTAATACACTGCGTCGATTAGAGTCTTATTCATGATTGTGAAGTGCACCACCACTACTAGTAAGAGGCTTTGAGATGTTTTAGGAAACATTTCCCCTAATAAATGTTCTTTTCTATGCTAGATCATGCCTATTCCAAGAAGAAGAAGAGCTTGTACACCTGAAGAACAACCGACTCATGAAGAATTTCGGGATGCTATTGCTATGCTAGCTCAAACCATGACTAATCAAATCAACCAAGGGGCCCAAGCCCCTCATGCTCTTGCTCTAGCATCTAGGGTAAGGGACTTCATGAGGATGAACCCACGGGAGTTCCATGGGTCTAAAGTCAATGAGGACCTTCAAAGTATACAAAGTGTTGTCTATTATAGGTGTTAGATCGGAGGAGAAAGCTAAGTTGGCTTGTTACTAACTCAAAGGTGTGGCCCAAATATGGTTTACTCAATGGAAGGATGTGAAGGGGAACAACAATGTGATTCTTTGGGAGGTATTTAAGGCATCCTTTGTTAACTGGTTCCTCTCGCTTAAGCTAAAGAGGCCAAAATGATGGAATTCATAAATTTGAAGCAAGCATCCATGAGTGTGAGGGAGTATGCCCTCAAGTTCAACCGACTCTCTAAATATGCTCCACAATTGGTGGCTGAGCCAAGGTCTAGGATTAAAAGTTTGTGATGGGTGTATCCTATTTGGTGAATGAGGAGTGTTGTGCCGCTACGTTGATTGGTAATATATACTTGTCTCGCCTCATGACTTATGCCAAACAATTAGAGGGGAAAAAGTTAAGAAAGAGAAGGCGTAATGAGGCCAAAAAGGGCCATTTTGAAGATAGGTTCCAAGGTCCCAAGCTTCGCCGGTTTCATCAAGGCCAAGGGTCTTCCCATGCCCCTAATAGGAGGTTTGCTAATGATAACATGAGTGTCCAAGGTGGTTGTGGTGTTGTGCCCAATGCTATGTATCAAAAATGTGGTAGAGGCCATGATGGCCCATGTTTGGGAATACTAATGCTTGCTATAGTTGTGGAGAAGTGGGTCACAAGAATATTGATTTTCCTCGTAATTAAAACAAAGTTTGAGATGTCATCCACAAGGTCGGGGTGCAAATGTGGTTCCTTTGTGAAGGGGAGGTCGACAAGGTGGTGCCCTAAGGCACAATCGGTTCTATGCTCTTCAAGGGGGTAAGGGGTAGATGAGGTGCCCGATATCATCACTGGTATATTAAAGGTCTTTGATTTTGATGTGTATGATTGAAAGACCCGACTGCAACTCTTTCTTATGTTACACCTTTTGTTGCCAAAAAGTTTCATGTTAAACCCAAATTATTGTGTGAGTCTTATGAGGTGTCTAGTCCCATTGATGTATCCATTGTTGCTAGAAAGGTCTATAGAAATTGTCCTATTTTCATTTTTTATAAAATATTTCCTTGTGATTTTGTTGAGTTGGATATGGTGGCTTTTGATGTCATTCTTGGGATGGATTGGTTGCATGTGTATTATGCCTCTATTGATTGTAGAACCTGTAGGGTCAAACTCCAGTTTCCTAATGAAACCCATCCTTGAGTGGGAGAGTCAGGATGTCGTGGTCAAGGGTAGGTTTATCTCTTCCATTAAAGCCCAAAAAGTTGATTTCTAAGGGGTGTCTCTATAATCTTGTGAGGGGTTAGGGATATTGAGTCCAAAGTCCTTCCTATATAATCGATTCAAGTGGGAAATGAGTTCCTTGGTATCTTTCCTAATGAGCTTTCTGCTGTTCCTCTCGAAAGGGAAATAGATTTTGGTATAGACCTCTTTCCCGATACTCAACCTATTTCTATTCCCCCTTATCATACGACCCCGGTGGAGTTTAAGAAATTGAAGGAGCAATTGAGGGATTTATTGGAGAAGGGTTTTATTAAGACTAGACAATCACCTTGGGGTGTACCAGATTTGTTTGTGAAGAAGAAGGATGGTTCTCTTAGAATGTGCGTTGACTATCGGCCACTTAATTGAGTCGCCATCAAGAATAAGTACCAGCTACCAAGGGTTGATGATCTTTTTGATCAACTTCAAGCGGGATAGTCACTTCTCTATGATTGATCTTCGGTTCGAGTATCACCAAGTGAAGCTGAGGGAGTGTGACATTCCCAAGATAGCCTTCGGGACTAGGTATGGACACTACGAATTTGTGGTTGTGTCTTTTGAGTTAACCAATGCACCGGCTATCTTCGTGGATCTTATGAATAGGGTCTTAAAACCCTACGTTGATTTGTTTGTGGTGGTATTTATTGATGATATCTTGATCTACTCTCACAGTGAGGAGGAGTATGTGGATCACCTGAGGGTGGTGTTACAAATCTTGAGGGAGGAGAAGCTGTATGCTAAATATAAGAAATGTGAATTTTGGTTGAAAGAGGTTTCCTTTCTAGGTCATGTGGTGTCAGGTGATGGTATAAAGGTGGATCCTAAGAAGATGGAGTTAATTAGAAATTGGCCTAGAGCTTTGACTCTATCGGACATTAGAAGTTTCTTAGGAGGGGTTACAACCGGAGGTTTGTGAATAGGTTCTCTTCTATTTCTTCTTCCATGACAAAGTTAACTCAAAAGAAGGCTATGTTGGTGTGGTCTGATGAGTGTGAAAAGAGTTTCCCAATTTTGAAAGATAAGCTTGTCTCCTCTCCTATCTTGTCTCTACCAAAAGGGCTGGAAGGGTTTGTTGAGTATTGTAATGCCTCACAAATCAGTTCGGGTTGTGTTTTGATGCAAAATGGTATGGTGGTAACTTATGCCTCTAGACACCTTAAGGTGCATGAAAAGAATTATCCAACCCACGATCTTGAGTTGACCGCTGCTGTATTTGCTTTGAACATTTGGCATCATTACTTGTATAGGGTTCATGTTGATGTGTTCAACGATCATAAGATTCTCCCATATGTGTTTGCCCGAAAAGATCTCAACTTGAGACAACAAAGGTGGTTAGAACTTCTTAAGGATTATGATATGAGTGTAAATTATCACCCTGGTAAGGCTAATGTTATTGTCAATGCTTTGAGTAGGATGTCTATGGGCAGCCAAGCATATGTTGATGATGGGGGAAAAGAGGTGGCTAGAGAGGTTCACTGGTTGGCTAGATTGAGGGTTAGGTTGGAAGAGGTTGATAATGGTGGCATTGTGGTTGTTGATGGCTCTAGATCTTCATTGATTGAGGAGGTGAAGGTAAAGCAAGATCTTAACCCGCCTTTATAGAATTGAAGTCCTTTGTGAGAGATTGTAAGGTGGAGGTTTCTCTGAAGGGGAAGATGGTGCCCTTAGGTACAAAGGTAAATTATGTGTGCCTTGTCTTGATGACTTGAGAAAGAAGATTCTTGATGAGGCTCATAATTCTTCCTATTCTGTCCACCCCGGATCTACAAAGATGTACAGAGATTAGAGGGAAGTGTTTTGGTGGGGTGACATGGAGAGGGATATTGCTAAGTTTGTATCCAGTTGCCATAATTGTCAACCAGTTAAAGCCAAACATCAAAGGTCGGGTGGCCTAGCCCAAGATATAGAGATTCCTACTTGGAAGTGGGAGGAAATTAACATGGATTTTGTGGTGGGTTTCCTAAGACTAAAAAGCATTTTGACTTCATTTTGAGGTTGACAACTTAAGGTGCACTCCAAAAAGTGCCCGAAAATGTGCCTTGAAAATGTCTGGAATTGTAATTTCTATATATCTCAAAGTCCGTGTGTAATACTGAAAATCCAACTTCTAATTCTTGATCAGGGGGCAAAATTGAGTGGAAAATGGGTATAAACCCAATTTTAGAGCAACCATATCAAAATTCGAAAATCCATAATTTTTCTTATCCAGTGTCTGCTCACGATGGTACCACCATGCGCCTCTATCGTGGACCAGTGTTATTTTTGCACAGTTTTCTTGTTTGGTCCAAGGATTTTGGGTCTTGGGTTTAAGTCTTTTCATGCGTAAAAATACCTATACTTAGCATATTTCACCTTCATATCATACAAGACATTCCCCAATACTCTCTCAAACATTTAGATAAATATTTTACTCAAAATAAAGGTTCCAAACTCATTCCAAATCTTAAGGATTTCACTCAAGCTTCGAGTCTCCATTTCAATCGTTATCAAGAAATTCTCCAAAGCTAAGGTATGTCGATTTCAACCATTGCGTCATTTCACACATGGTGCCAAAGCTTCCTTTTTACCTAAATTACTAGTTTCTATGTTGATTTTACTTATGGGTTTTCTATTATGAATTTGACTATGAACTATGTTGGAGTTTTGTGAATGTGTGACCGTTTAAGCATGTTTGAGCTATGAATCTTAGATCTATTTTAAGATTTGATGAAAGGTTTTGATGTATATTGCATCAGGGTATGACCAACTATTAGTGGGTGGTTTTACATTAAGTTTTCTTGCATGATTTCACTCTTTAATTGCATGATTTTACACTAGCATTACACACCCGCCATGTTTGATAAAATTTCCAGGTAATGATTCTCGAGTTGTTGAAGGCCTAACGCATGGTACATGAGTTAACTGACTTTATGAGGATGAAAGAGATGTCTATATATGTTGATTTCATTAATGGAACCTATAGTGTTGGAAGTTGATCAATTGCCTCACTTGTGGGGTAGTAGGCCCATGCAACCATGTTGGGGGTTTTGTACCTCAATTGCCTCACTTAGGATGTAGTAGGCTCATGTAATCATGTTGGGGGGTTTATACCTCAATTGGCTAGCTCGGGAGGTAGTAAGCCTGTGTAACCATGTTGGGGTATTTGTACCTCAATTGCATTGCTTGGGAGGTAGTAGGCCCATGCAACAATGTTGGAGGGTTCGTACCACAATCATCTCGCCAAGGAGGTGGTATGCGTTGGCTACTAATAATAGTCTCTTCCTACACATGCAAAATGTTCTATGTAAGCATGTGTTTTACTACAAGCAACATTCATGCATGCCATATTACTATATGCTCATTTATTGCCTAATTATGCATTTCGATTATGTTTCCTAACTCTTGTTGCATTGCATCCTACATACACAATACATTCAAATGTACTAACGCATATTTTATGCCTGCATGATGTTACCATGTAGGGATCGGAGCTCCACTTGATCCTTCCCCTCCTCCACGTGGCTATCACAATTTCTCTATGAAGCAAGTCGGTGAGTCCTCAACTTAAGCGGCAATATCTTTGATTTTATGCTATGTATAAATATTCTCTTTCCTTTTTATTGTATGCTTTGACTATGAGGGTGAGTCTGATTTCTTGTCTTGTCCCTCGCTAAGTTCTATGAGGCTATAAGGCATTTTCTCCCTTCTTAATGATCTACGTCATGCTTTAAGAGTAAGGTAAGGCTTTTGCTCTAATGAATGTTCTTTGTCATTTTAGATCATTCTAATTCTAAGAGGAAGAAGAGCTCGTTCCCAAGGAGCAACCGACCCCTCCCGCTCCTCAAGTTCCTCATGATGGAAGATTGGCTCATGAAGAGTTCTGGTATGCTATTACAATTTTGGCTCAAGTTATGACCAACCAAATCAACCAGGGGACCTAAGCCCCTCATGCTCTTACTCCAGCCACTAGGGTGAGGGATTTTACTAGAATGAACCCACTAAAATTCCAAGGGTCTAAGGTGGATGAGGACCCTCAAGAATTCATTGATGAGGTGTATAAGGTGTTGTCTATTATGGGGGTTAACTCAGAGGATAAAGCGGAGTTCGCAACCTAGAAACTCAAAGGGGTGGCTCAAATATGGTTCATTCAATGAAAGATGGAGCAGAGGAATGGTGATGCTATCACTTGGGAAGAGTTTAAATCGATATTTCTCAATTGGTTCTTCCGTCTTGAGCTAAGGGAGGCCAAGATGATGGAATCTAAAGCAAGGGTCTATAAGTGCGAGGGAGTGTGCCTTTAATTTCAACCAACTCTCTGAGTATGTTCCACATTGGTGGCTGAGCCGAGGTCTAGGATAAACAAATTTGTGAGGGGTGTGTCTGACTTGGTTAATGAGGAGTGTCGTGCTGCCATGTTGATAAGTAATATGGATTTATCCCACCTCATGACATATGCCGAACAACTAAAGGGGGAAAAGTTGAGAAAGAGAAGAAGTAGTGTGGCCAAAAGGGCTCATCTTGAAGGGGGATTCTGAAGACCCAAGGGTGGCCAGTTTAATCAAGGCTAAGGGTCTTCCAATGATCCTAATAGAAGGTTTGCCAATGATAATCAAAAATCCAAGGTGGTGGTGGTGGGGTGCCAAATCCTATATGCCTAAGGTATGAAACGAATCATAGTGGTCCATGTTTGAAAAATTCCAATGCTTGCTTTTGGTGTGGAGAAGTGGGCCTTAATGTGATTGTATTCATAGTTAAAATAAGGGTAAAGATGGTCGTCCACAAGTCCCAGGTGCAAATACAGGTCTAAAGGGGAGAAAAGGCCAACAAGGGGGGTGCTCCAAGGCAACGTAGATTCAATGCTCTTCAAGGACGACAAAGGGTAGATGAGGTGCCCGATATCGTCACCGGTATGTTATAGGTTTTGATTTTGATGTGTATGCATTAATAGATTCGGGTGTCACTCTTTCTTTTGTTACTCTTTTTGTTGCCAAAATGCTCCATGTTAGTCCCGAATTGTTGTGTGAACCGTATGAAGTGTCCACTCCTGTTGGTGAATCTATTAATGCTAAAAGTGTCTATAGAAATTGTCCCACATTCATATTGCATAAAATCTTGCCTTTTGATTTTGTTGAGTTGGGTATGGTGGATTTTGATATCATTCTTTGGATGGATTGGTTGCATGCATATTTTGCTTCTATTGATTGTAGAACCCATAGGGTCAAGTTCCAATTCCCAAATGAACCCATCCTTGAGTAGGAAAGATATGATGGGGTGGTTAAGGGTAGATTCATTTCTTGCATTAAAGCCCAAAAGTTGATTTCTAAGGGGTGTTTCTATCATCTATCAAAAGTGAGGGTTAGAGATATGGAGTTCCAAATCCTTCCTATAGAGTTGGTTTCGGTGGTTAATGAGTTTCGTAATGTCTTTCCTAATGAGCTTCCAGGTGTTCCTCCCAAAAGGAAAATAGACTTTGGTATAGACCTCCTTCCCGATACTCAACCCATTTCTATTCCCACTAACCGTTGGCCCTGGCGGAGTTGAAGGAGTTGAAGGAGCAATTGAGGAATTTGTTGGGAAAGGATTTTATAAAACCTAGTCAATCACCTTGGGGTGTACCGGTGTTATTTTTGAAGAAAAAGGATGGATCTCTTAGAATGTGTATTGATTACCGGCAACTTAATAGAGCCACCATCAAGAATAAGTTCCTTCTATGAAGGATTGATGACCTTTTTGATCAACTTCAAGGGGCTAGTCACTTCTCTAAGATTGATCTTCGATCTGGATATCACCAAGTGAAGGTGTCCCAAGATGGCCTTCCAGACTAGGTATGGGCACTTTGAGTTTGTAGTTATGTCCTTTGGGTTGACTAATGCAACGGTTATACTCATGGATCTTAAGAAGAGGCTGTTTAAACCCTACCTTGACTTGTTTGTGGTGGTCTTTATTGATGATATCTTCATCAATTCCCATAATGAGGAGGAACATGTGGATCACTTGAGGTGGTATGGCAAATCTTGAGGGAGGAGAAGTTGTATGCTAAATATGAAAAATTTGAGTTCTAGTTAAAAGAGGTTGCTTTTCTAGGGCATGTGGTGTCGGGTGATGTCATTAAGGTGGATCCTAAGAAGATGGATGTGATTAGAAATTGGCCTAGACCTTTGACTCCATTGGACATTAGAAGTTTCTTGGGTTTGGTGGGTTATTATCGGAGGTTTGTGAACGAGTTCTCTTCTATTGCTTCTCCCATGACTAATTTGACCGAAAATAAGGCAAAATTTGTGTGGACCGATAAGTGTGAGAAGAGTTTCCAAACTTTGAAAGATAAGCTTGTCTCTGTTCCTATCTTGGTTCTACCAGAAGGGTAGGAAGGGTTTGTTGTGTATTGGGCAGCCTTCAGTGTGTTTTGATGCAAAAAATGGTAAGATGATAGCATATGCCTCTAGACAACTTAAGGTGCATGAAAAGAATTATCCCACCCATGATGTTGAATTTGTCGCCATGGTATTTGCTTTGAAAATTTGGCATCACTATTTATATGGGGTCCATGTTGATGTGTTTACCGACCAGAAGAGTCTCCAATATGTGTTCACCCAAACGATCATAACTTGAGACAACCAAGGTTGTTAGAGCTTCTCAAGGATTATGATATATGTGTGCGTTATCATCCCGACAAAGCTAATGTTGTGGTCGATGCTCTAAGTAGGATGTCTGTGGGTAGCCTAGCACATGTTGATGGTGGTGGTAAAGAAGTGGCTAGAGAGGTCCATCGGTTGGCTAGATAGGGGGTTAAATTGGAAGAAGTTGATATTGTGGTTTAGTAGTTGTTGATGGTTCTAAATCTTCATTGATTGAATAGGTGAAGGCAAAAAAAGATCTTAACCCCACCTTGTTATAGTTGAAGGCCTTGGTCAGAGATGGTAAAGTGGAGGTTTTCTCCCAAGAGGGAGATGGTGCCTTTAGGTACCAAAGAAGATTGTGTGTGCCCAGTGTTGATAACTTGAGAAAGAAGATTTTAGATGAGGCTCATAATTCCTCTTATACTATTCATCCCGGTTCTACAAAGATTTATAGGGATTTGAGGGAAGTGTATTAGTGGGGTGGTATGAAGAGGGACATTGCTAAGTTTGTATTCGGATGTCATAATTACCAACAAGTGAAGGCCGAACATCAAAGTTTGGATGTCCTAGCCCAAGATATTGAGATCCTTACGTGGAAGTGGGAGGAAATCAACATGTATTTCGTGGTTTGGTTGCCTAGGACTAGTAAACATTTTGACTCTGTTTGGGTTATAGTTGATAGAATGACAAAGTCGACTAATTTTCTATCGGTCAAAACTACTTATGGTGCCGAAGATTTTGCTAAATTGTACATTTATGAGTTGGTTAGATTTCATAGGGTGCCTTTGTCTATCATTTCGGATCGTGGTGTCCAAATCACTTCTCACTTTTGGAGATCTTTCCAAAGAGGCCTTGGTACCAAGGTAAAGCTTAGGACAACCTTTCACCCTCAAACAGATGGCCAAGCTGAGAGAACTATCCAAACTCTTGAGGATATGGTTAGAGCTTGTGTTTTGGAGTTTAAGGGTAGTTAGGATGATCATCTTTCACTTATTGAATTTGCTATCTACCACTCAAGCATCAGTATGGCTCCTTTTGAGGCTTTTTATGGTAGGCATTGTAGATCACCCGTTGGGTGGTTTAGAGTGGGGGAAATGATTTGGATAGGCCAGGATTTTGTCATAGAGGCCTTGGAGAAGGTGAGGTTGATTAGGGAGAGATTGAAAGTACCAAAGAAGACAAAAATCGTATTCCTATGTGAGGAGAAGGTATCTTGAAATTAAGGTTGGTGATTGGATCTATTTGAAGGTCTTACCCATGAAGGGTGTGGTTCGATTTGGCAAGAAGAATAAATTGAGCCCAAGGTTTGTGGGTCCTTATAAAGTTTTGAGGAGAATTAATAAGTTGGCCTAATAGTTGGAGTTGCCCATTGGTATGAATATGGTTCATCCGGTTTTCCATGTATCTAGGTTGAGAAAGTGTGTGGGTGACCCAAGTACTATTGTACCTTCGGATGTTTGGGTGTGGTAAAAAATTATTCGACCTATGAGGAGGTTCTAGTAGAAATTTTGGATGGACAAGTGAAAAGGTTGAGAAACAAGGATGTAGCTTCCGTCAAGGGTCTTTGGAGTAACCAACAAGTTGAAAGTGCCACATGTGAAGCTGAGGTGGACATGAAAAAGCAATATCCATATCCTTCCACTCTACTCAAGCCTAAGGTACTAACTTAAGTCCCCTATGTCATTTAACGTCTCAAGTTTTGGCCCTTATGTCATTTTACATGCATTGATGTTTATGTTGACAAGTTTATGCTGATTTTGAGACCTATGTTGAGATTTTTGAAAATGGTGTTTTAGTGCATTTTTTCATCCTTGCCAGGCTAAATTCTTCGTGATTATTTCTCTTATTACGCTTCCTTGACATTAGGGGACGAATGTTCCCAAGGGAGAGATATTGAAACGCCCCAAAAATGTCCCAAAAATGTTCTTTGAAAATGCTCATAATCGTAATTTTCGTATATTTCAAAATCCATACGTGATATCGAAAATCCTTCATATTCATGATCGGGGGGAACAATTGAGTGGGAAATGGGTATAACCACGATTTTGGAGTAGCCGTAGCGAAAAATAATTTTTTGAAAATTTGCTTATCTAGAGGCGATCAGCGACCAGATCGCAAAGCAGACTGGGTGCGGATCAGTGTATTTTGGTCTTGCACGATGGCTCCACGATGCAGACCTATCATGGAGCAGTGTTTGTTTTTCCTTCATTGTCTTCATTTCGTCCTAAGGCATTGAGGCCTTGGCCCAATGCCCACCCATGCGTAAAAAACCTATACTTAGCCATTTTTCAACTCTATATCATTCAAAACTTTCTCAAAACCCTCTCTAACACTTACCCAAATATTTCATCCACAATAAAGTGTCTGAGCTTAATTCCAGATCTCAAGAACTTCATCCAATCTTCAATTCCTCATCAAGGAAATCCCCAAATTTGAGGTATGTGGGTTTCAACCATTGCGTCCTCTCACCCATGGTGCCCAATCTTCCTTTTTGTGAAAATTGCATGTTTCCAAGTTGTGTTACTTATGAGTATCATCTATAATGAATCACGATTACAAATTATGTTGGGGCTTTTATGAAATGTTGATTTGAAACACATGTCTACCTATTTCCAGCTTATAGTATGAGATGGTTTGTCTATTGTGGCTATGCATAGTTTGAGCTATGAAACTATGATCTATTATGAGATTTGATGATGGATTTTAAGGTATCTTAAATGAGGGTTTTAGTATTTATTGGTGGGTTTTTTATATTAGGCTTTCTTACATTACTTCTCTGTTGAATTGAATGATTTTGAACTAGCATTGCACACCCGCAAAGTGTTTGATAAATTGTCTTGACAAGGATTTCTTAAGCCATTGATGATCTATTGCATGGATTATGATTCAAGTGACCATATGATGATTAAGGGATTGTATGTATATATGGAGTTCACGAAAGTATCTGTAGTGTTGCAAGTTGACCACACCTTATCGGGGTGACATGTCTGTACTACAATGTTGAGGGGTAGATACCTTGACTACCTTGTCGGGGGGTGACATGCCCGTACTACTATGTTGAGGAGGAGATACCTTGACTACCTTACCGAGGGGGGTGACATGCCACATATTTCAAGTAATAGTTGCTTGGTCTATGATTATGGTCTCTTTCTACACATGTATTATGTTTTATACAAGCATGTTTACTTCAAGCATTGATCATGCATGCCATATTATATTATACTTATCCATTCCTTACAATTATGCATTTTTACTATGTTGGTTGTGTCTCGTATCCTACATACTTACTACATTCAAACGTACTAACCCATACTCTATGCCTACATGATGTTACCATGTAAGAACCGGAGCTCCTCGTGATCATCCTCCACGTAGTTATTGGCATCTTGAAGATAAGCTTATGGTGAATCCTCTAGTTCGAGCACACTAGATATGTTACTCTTGCTTTTGCTATTTCATTATGTTAAACTCTTAATAGAATGAGGATGGGACCAAAAAATGTCTTTCTCCCTGCTCTAATCCATATATAGAGGTGTTGTTGGAATAAATGATGTACTTATGCTCTGATCTTTGACTCTTTTATATTTTATTCTAGTAAAGACTTCCTTTAGTCCCATTTTCCTTTATTTATATCTTGTTGTTGATTACTTTGCTTTTGCTACCAAGGATGTGTAATCGATATACTAAGAGGCTTGTTTGGGTCCCTTCGGGTTCCCATTCGCCGTGTCACGTCTAGGCCCTAGGCTTGGGTCATGATACCCTTGATGAGAACAGTCAGACTTGTGCCAATACCATTAAGGGGGCGTATGTTCTTAGATCAGCCAGTCGCAAGGATTGCCAAAAGGATAGAGAGAGTGGTTAAGACTAATCGTGCATGGGGACAAAGAGAAAAAGCATCTACCAAAAGTTCATGGCTGTCAGTATTGGTTCGGAGCATGCTGCAATCAATGAATGGATTGTGCTGGAGCTTGCCCGAATCTGTACTGGCATGGAGGTTATAATTAAAAAAAATCAGAAGCGAGTTAATGCAGTTATTCATCTGCCTTCACATGGACCCATATATGATGATCCTTGCTATGAAGAGCACACTTGTTTCATTTCTGATCAGATGGGGGTTCAGACCAATGCCCAAGGGTCCAATCAGGACTATTGGTGCCAAGGTCAAGGAAGTCAAGGTCCAAACTTCAACAGAGACAGAGATTTCAGAGACAACCGCAGAGGATACTATGACTAGAATCGGGGCCAAGATACAGTAGAAGATAAAGGCCATAGAGATGGTTATAGAAATGGTCCATATGTGCCATCACACAACCCTGACACAGGTGTGAGTAGCTCATGAATTGAGGAAATGTTTGATTGTCTACTGAAGAATGTTGAGACACAGGATGAGACTCTGAGGGGGATAAAATTGGAGATCTCTATTATTAATCAAAAAATTGAGTCTCATTCTGTTGCCATCAAATAGCTTGAGAAATAAGTTAGTCAAGTATCGACTCAACTTAATCAGTATCAGAGGGGTACACTACCAAGCAATACAGTTCAGAACCCTAAGAATGAAGGGCAATACATGACAATTACTATTCGAGGTGGCAAAAGCACCATTGATCCTCCTATACAAGTTAATGTGGATGATGTTTTAGAGGAGATAATTTCGGCTAAGAATGCGGGCACCAGAGATGATCGTGGCAAGGATGGGGTGAGTGAAGCTGCTGATGCATCACAGAAGTTGAAGCCCATACCTAGGCGCCCTCCTTCTTTCCCTCAAAAAATGAAAGAGGGGGAGGAGGAAGGTAAGTTCAAGCACTTTCTATCCATAACCAAATAACCCTCCATCAACATCCCTCTCTTTAAGAAGATTGGAGAATATGCCAGGGTATGCAAAGAACATGAAGGACTTGGTCACAAAGAAGTGCACTGTGAGTCAGAAGCTCTCCCAAAAGCTTCAACATTACAATGCGATTGCTATGATGTCCTTAGTGCAAAAGCGAGAAGATCCTGGAGCTTTTACCATATCCTACACCATTGGAGATGTGGAGTTCACAAAGGAATTATGTGATCTAGGTGCCATCATTAATCTGATGCCACTTGCGGTCTTCAAGAAGCTAGGATTGGGAGCCCCTACTAAGATGAGCATGTGGTTGTTGATGGCTGACCGCATGGTGAATAAGCCTGTGGGGATATTGTATTATGTGCTTGTGAAAGTTGAAATGTTCATATTCCCAGCAGACTTATGATGTGCTACAGAAATACAACACATTTGATGCTTAAAACTTGAAATTTTGTGTGTTCTCAATGCGATGTTAGTTGGTTTTATGTGTTTTTGTGTTTATATTTGCAGGATTACAGGCTGGCCTTGATTTTGGGAAAAAGTGCAGAAGTTGCTGATTTTACGGGCCATAGGTTGATTTCATCAACAATTCCAGTGTGGGACTATTTTCTGAAGTTAATTCTATGAACATGCAGACGAGCCATAAAACGTTTTACAAGTTGTAGAAAATGGTTCATGCCCTGAGGATCAGAGATTAGGACTTTTTGAAGTTTCATCAGACAAAACCCCATTTATGGGTCGTAAACCACTTTACCAGTTGTAGAGAGATGTCATAATGTTGGAGTTCAAGTTTCCAGAAGCTGAGTACGAGATCCCAATTATGGGTCATGGATTGAAATACGGCCAGTATACCCCTTTTGTATGCCGTGCTGACTAGTTCTCCTATTTTGTTTTGGTCTTGTGTTTTACTTACTATAAATAGTTTTTTTAGGTTATTATTCATATGTTTTTCGGCTAGTACTTAGAGAACTCGGTATATATAGAGAGAAAATTATGGGATCATATTGGAGATCATATCAGAGAATCTTTAAGAACACTTGTGTTTGAATTTTATCTTTAAGTTTGTGATTCTTATTGATGTTGGATTTGCTTGTTCTTAATTCTATTGTGTAAGTGTTCAGTTATGTTTTATGAATCCATAATTCTTGCATCTACAGAAAGCTTGAGTAGCTAAATCCACAACTATGGTTGTGGGAACCATGAAGAGCTAATAAAGTAAAATCGAATAATTCATACTTCTTGGAAGGTCTATATGCATGTATTAATTAACTCTCTTAGTTAAGCATGTTTTCTAGTGGTGGCCAACATTAGAACCCACCTAGTGTTACTGACTGGACCAAGATAGTAATGAATAGGAAAAGAGAATAATTAATAGTATTCGACTGATGTATTCTAGTCTAATCAACCACACTGGGCCAAGGGGAGGTTGTACTGGGACTAATAGAAATCGGTTACTAATGCACACTATGGAGGTGGGCCAAGTCGCATAGTGAAATTTATCTCTCACCGTTGACCGAAGGGCAAGGTAAACTTAACATAGCGTCCTGCATGCTATGCACTAGAAAACAAATTAGGTTTTCTGGTGATGCTGATTTGGGGAATCATAAGGAAGACAATATCCTATTTTCTCCCCATATTGACTTCTCTCATGTGCTAGTTAGTTTAGTTATATTTTTCTCCCATATTGACATCTCTCTGGTGCTAGTTAGGTTAGTTATATTTACTCACACACCCGCCTTTTTGAGGGAGTAGTTGATTAAGCATTCGAATTGCGATCATTGAATTCTCTTGAGTCTACATATTCCTTGTCAGTTTGACCCTAACCTTTGTTAGGTTCTATATCTTGACAATGACCACTTTATCCCCTAAGATGGAGGTGTAACTTGGGTGGCATCAAGATTTTATTGCCGTTAGCGGGGAATACAACTAGACTTAATGATTCATAAGTAATTTAGGTGTTAATCATTTTTTCCCTTATTTTACAACGATTTTGTTCTTTTTCAGGGTGTAAGTATAGTGTATGCCAAACATCCGGAGTTAGGCAATCCCTTAAGTCCAGTTGACCTACAGATCCACCAAACGTTGAGAATAATGTCCTAAGATAATGCCAACAACATGGCCAGTGTAACTCTGAATAGGAACAACAATGAGGATACTAACAATGAGAACCCATCTTCTCTGGAGGACTTTGCTCCACAGCCTCAGGATTTCAATGCCAATGTTTACCAGTGGAATCAATACATGTTGAATCCTATGTATATGGAAGTGACTAAAGTGATTACATTGCCGCCACTACCGGCAGACACAAAGTTTACATTTTTGAGTGGATTACTTTGGATGCTGCCGAATCATGGGCTATTTGCGAGCTTACCATAGGAGGATTCTCACAGCCACCTACACAATGTGGCATTCATCTGTAAGAGTGTGATGGGAACAAAAAATCTGCATATGGATGTTGTGGGACTTCATGTCTTCCCATTGTCTTATATGGGCAATGCAATATTATGTCTATCTCAACTCCAGCAGAGTTCGATTACTAGTTGGGAAGATTAGCATAAGGCCTGTTTAGAGAGGCACTTTCCTAGATCGAAGATGCTCAAGTTGAAGGACCAGATTAACAACTTCGAGCAACTTTGTGGTTATTAAATCACTACTACTTGGGAGCGGTTCACAAAATATCTAAAGAGCATCCCTAACAACAAGATAGTTGATGATGCTTTAGTAGGGATATTCTACCGCACCCTTGATAAAAAAAGTCAGGCCTGTGCTGACACTATCATGGTTTTGCAAGAATCGGAGAGAGAATGGAAAATGGTAATCGTGCATGGGGGCCAGAGAGACACATAATCTACCAAAAGTTCATGCACTGTCAGTGTTTTTTTGGAGCAAGCAAAGATCAATAAAGAAATCATGCAACAGCTTGTCCAGATTCACATAGGTGTGGAGGTGATGATGAAGTAGAACTAAGAGCGAGTGAATGCAGTGGTTTATCCACCTCCACATGCACCCATTTATAATGAGCCATATTATGATGAGGATGTGTGTTTTGTTACTGATCATACGAGGGATTCGAACCAACAACTAGGGTCTAATCAGGACTATTAAAGTTTAGACAAAGGATGAGACTCTGAAGGGCATGAAATCAGAGATTTCAAGTATAAAAAATTAGAGTCCCATTCTTTGGCTATCAAACAGCTTGAACAACCATTTGGTTAGGTGTCGACTCAACTTAATCAGTGTCAGAGGGGTACATTGCCTAGTAACATAGTTCAAAATCCTAAAAATGAAGGGCAATGAACGGCGGGTACTACTTGGGGTGGTAAGAGCACCATTGATCATCCCATGCAGTTGATGAAGAAGATGTTCGAGCAAAGATGGATGCGACCAAGGTTGCAGAGATTGGAGATGATTGTGGAAAGGATTGGGTGAGTGAAGTAGCTAATGCACTACAGGAGTTGAAGCCCATTCTTAAGCCTCCTCCTCATTTCTCTCAAAGAATCAAAAAGAGGGAGGAGGAAGGGGTATTCAAGCATTTTCTTTCAATGCTGAATCAACTCTCCATCAACATCCCTCTCATTGAGTCACTAGAGAAGATGCTAGGCTATGCCAAGTACATGAAGGACTTGGTCACTAGAAGGTACACTATGAGTCAAGAGCTCTCCCAAGAGCTTTGACATTACAGTGCTATTGCTACGAGGTCCTTGGTTCAAAAGAGAGAAGATCCCAGTCTTTCACCATACCCTGCACCATTAGAGTTGTGGAGTTCACGAGGGCACTATGTGATATAGGTGCTAGTATTAATCTGATGCCCCTTTGTTGTTTACAGCAAGCTTGGATTGGGAGCCCCTACTCCTACGAGCATGTAGTTGTTGATGGTGGATCACACAGTGTAGAACCCTGTGGGAATACTGTACGATGTGCTGGTCAAAGTTGAAAAGTTCATATTCCTGCAGACTTTGTGATCCTAGATTGTGAAGTTGAAGTCGATGTCCTAGTAATCTTGGGAAGACCATTCCCAACAACTGGGCGAGCACTAGTTGATATTTAAGCCGGTTAACTCAAGTTTAGATTGATGACGAAAAAGACATCTTCAATATCTGTCAATCCATGAAGTGTCCAGATGATTTGAAAAGTGAAGTCTGATTAACCAAATTTTTCCAAGTCGTGCCGCAATAGTAAATCAGGAGCTAGTTGGGAGGCAACCGAAATTTTTTATGTAACAGTATAGTTATAGGTTTTTTTCAGTTTTTGGATTCATAGGTAGTTTGTTGTCTTGTATTTTGATTGTAATATTGGACATTGGGCTAGTTGCATATTGGTTAATAATGTGTTCTATAAAGAATATGCGGGTACATGACTAAATCAACCATTTTGGCTGAGAAAAACATCAAGAACTATTTCTAGGATTGGGTCTATAGGCCATAAAATATTATACGACCCGTACCCCATCACGTAGATATTTCCAGTGAGCAGAAAATTGTGCACATCAGTCCATGAGCCAACTTTACAATCCATAGCCTATAATACGGGTCGCGAATGGGGTTTGTTGACTCCAGGTAAGTTTCCTGAAAATGTTGCTAAGTGGTAAGGCCTCTACAACCAACTCTATGAGCCATAAATCATTTTACAACTCGTAGACTAGTCTGCAAAATCCAATCCTGAAATCTAGGGTTCAGATGTTCTATGAAACCATGATTTATGGGTCGTAAAACACTCTATGGATAGGAATTGGGGTTTGTAGAGTCAGATCCATTAACATTCAGTTGACCCAGTTAATGTATAAAGTCCAGATCTATTAACATTCAGTTGACCCTGTTAAGGTATAAATAATGGGGTCAAATTATATTGACCCCATTCTTAACCTAATTTACCAAATTAACCCGATCATTCTCCTCCTCGTTAATCCAATCACTAGCGGCAACAAATACCCCATTTTCTAGTGACTTTTTGGCAACTTAGGGTTTAGTTCCCCTTCACCTCCTTCATCTTCTTCAACTTAATCACAAATCATGATTAGTTTTTAGTTAAATTAAAACCTTTAATTTTCCTTGTTTTTGATGATTGAATAGGAAATTGTGTTGGAAATGGTGTTTATACATAAGTTCCATGTTTGAATTTAACTCATGTTATCTGAAATTGGGTTGCCCAAGTTTGAATAATGGTCGAAATCTACAATTGGGTATCATTGCCTTGATTTCATGTGCTAAATAGTTGTTTCTCCCTATTGATTCAACCACCATGTGTGATTAATTGATTTTTTGTGTGAATGGTGGGTGATGACATAGATGCGTAATCTTTTTGAAAATTGAGCATAGGTGGTCAGAATTGTAGGGTAATCGTGCTTAATCACTTTCGATGGGGTATATGTGTTGTAGACCATGTCAAGGATATTGGTTGTGGCATGGAAATAATGTGAGTGTCTGTTTTGGCTTTGATGCTGGTAATATATTTGTCGAAATAAGTCATTTGGGGTCCTTATGATGGGATCAGAAACTCAGGTGACTGAGATTTCTTGTCTACAAGTGGCCTTTACATCCGTGGATTATTCTACGAGTCATAATTGCCCCTCATGCAAGATTCCAGAAACTTGAAGTTTCTAAGTATCCATCAGACGAGACCTTCTACGATTCATAAATCACTTTACGGCTCGTAGATAGGACTCGTAGATCCTTGCCTGAAATAGATGTACTCCCTGGAAAGCTCTACGACCCAGTCTATGACTCGTAAATCACTTTACGAGTTGTACCCGGTCTCGTAGACTTTTCCAGTGACAAAAATTTTTTAGTCCACTATTTTTCAAAAGCTCTTTATGGCTTGTAGTCTCCACTACGGCTCGTAAAGGTGCTTTCGTAGAACCCTTCTGCAACTTCATTTAGATGATTCTTGGATTCAAAATTTTAATTTGTAACGCTAACCTTGGTGCGTATATGTTCAAATATCAGGTACTATGGCACCAAAATTCAAACATGATGAGATTTGGGCCTACTGAGGAGGCTCAAATTTGAGCCTTCAGATGATGAGCAGGCCACCACACTGTGTGGCTCACTAGAGGAGTTGACGCTTGGACCAGATGTGGATCGATCACAGACCAATGTCGCTGCCAGAGTTGGGTAAGACTCCGACTCTCATTGTTCGCACTCCCCAGTCATAGAAGGGAGGCAACAATGAGAGCGGTCTACCACAGATGACTCCATCTAGAGAGGAGTCCATCTATAAGGATGGACCAGAGGCAAAGTCCCTCGCGTAGCCTGATCGTCTTCATCTCCACCTAATGCATTTCCTAGTTGATGGTGTGTTGCAGGTATGTATGACATCTACATAGAGGGCCAGTAGCACAAAGAGCGGGGCAAGCTAGCTTGCTCCATATTTGAAGAACTTTGAGTTATCTCCAACAGACCTAACTGTATCTGATGATATTCACGCTCCAATAAGAAAGCGGTCGCTAACAGCAATTAACCTAACAGAGGTTAGGGTCAAATCCACAGGGAATATGGGGCTTGACTATAGAGATCCACTACCAATCATTTCAAGCATCGATTACTAAAATCTCTAAATTGGGGTTTTTCTTAGTAATTAAAGAACAAAAATATAAACTAAACTAACGATGCGAGAACACACTCAAATTAAGGGACAACTTGGGAATTGTGCTCCTCATGATTCGTTGACCCAATTACCAAAGACAACACAACTCCAATTGAGAATACGCATGCAAGATCATAACTTGGGTTCTACTAGCCCTCCTGTGAAGGTGAAAGTCGAAGTTTACCATGGCGCGTAGTCGACAACCATGGTGTGCCAACTAACCGTTACCCATTGTCCCAGTCAACCTCCCTTTGGTCAGGTTTGAGTAATTAAACGAGAACACATCAATCGAATCCTATCATTTACTTTCATTTTCCTTTTCCTCACTAACTTGATCGGGACCGTGATAGTTGGCGGGTTTTGGTGTTAGCCACCACCAAACAACAATTAAGACGAAGGGAAATAAACAACACATGCAAAACCCCAATCAAAGAAATGCACAAAGTCTAGGTTGTTTCAGGTCAATTACTCATGGTTCCCACAACCTCAAGTTGTGGGTCTACTCATGGCTAAGGCAAAATCAACAACAATGCAAATAGAGGACATAGTTGAGAGTTTACCCAAAACAATGAAGAATAAGAATACCAAAAGTTGCAAACTACAAGCTTGGATTAATGGAGAATGACTGCAATGTGTATTTTGCAAACCTCAAAATTGGGTCTTCAAACTAAAAAGGAGAATCTATGTTAAACCCTAGAAAAACCCTAGGTTGAGGATAGTAGTGCTGGTGGTGGTTGTAGTCAGCTCTTGAGTCTGAGGCTCAACTGGGAATAGATTTGGTAGTGGAGGAGATGTTATTCTCTATAGGGACACTAGGTTCTTATCAGCCTTGATCAGGCTGGGATCCATGGTGCGTGTTGCCTCTACATGTTGGTCACGGTGGGGGTCAACATGAACACCTGATGCACTGTACAATTGATGAATCAAGATAGGGAATGGCAGCGAGGTCTTAGTCCTGACAGCGAACTCGTGTATCTGCTTAAAAATAATCTGGGCCTAGTAGATCTCATATTTAGTTAGGATGCTTGCTCGCTCCAGGGTGATCACATTATCTGTAACGGTAGGCCGGGTATGCCAATGGATAATCGACCACCAAAACTTAGCCCGGAAGGAGAGTGGGATTTCACTTTCTGATCAGCATCGTTTATGACCCACGTATGCTCGAAACCATTCTCACATATCTGGCTAGTAATCCACTAAAGTAGCTTAGTTCTGACCCCAACATTTTTCTTGTTCTTCGTTATCCTGATCTTAGAAATTCGACCATCATACTTTATAATGGAATGAGGTACTCTGTAGTTGGGCCGAAACAGAACCCGTCAAATGGTCTCCTCCGAAATATCAACTCTCCAACCCCACACCAAAATCACTCATAATCGAGACTGATCAGTCGCCTTCATGTTCTTGGGTAGGACTCGGAGAAGGGTAGCATAATATGCTGCATAAAACTCCAAGACCAAATAAGGAGAATGCTTGCCCAACTACTGAGAAGTCCATCGGAGTCCGAGTCTATCAATTTCTGCATCCAACCCAGGTACTATGTCCAACCTGGAGTCATTCAACCTTAATTCCTCGTGGAACTGTCTAACAGGTTCCCTTTGCCCTTTCAGCTTCAATCCCTTATTGTACATTATTTTCATTCCTAGAACTCCCCGTCATGGATCGGTCAGGGGCTGTGACTCTACCTCCTCCTGCTGAGCATATGACCCCTCTTCTAAATCTATCTCGGTGTGCGTTGGAGTCATCTGGGGTGAGCTGCTCTGGGACCCATCACCATTGCCCTCCTTCTCAGACTGGGAGGGACTATCGTTCTTTATTGGCACTCGTGTAGTACGGGCTCGGGTTTGAGGTACATTTGCCTCAGGGTCTATCCTGACTCTATGGACTTCCACAGAGCCCTCCAATTGTTCAGTTTCGGAAGCCTCCTCCACCAATTGCCTCTCTAAAGCTTTGATAGCCTCTTTTCTACTTTTCATAGCCATGAGACTTGGGCACTACGAACCCAACTTACGACTCGTAGGGAACCCTACTAATTGTAAGGTTGGCTTGTAGTGTGTATGCCAACTTTAAGTCCTTACTGTTCCCCTCTACGAGGCATGACTATGAGTCATAGAGGGAACTACGTCTAGCAGGCCTACTCGTAGAGGCCACTCCAGATGCAATATTCCTCAACTTTTCAGCTCTTGACCTATACCTGCAGACCAAACTTCAAAATGTACTAATGTTCGGAACAATGCAACTGATACAATGTCTCAACACATCAAAACAAGCTTCGAGCTACTACTTAACAATTCAAACAAATGACATAAACTTAAAAAATATAAAAATATAAAAGATAATTGGGTTCTCTCTCAAGAAGCACCTTGTTCAATAGTGTGGCTCAACTTCGCCGTCTCGAGTAATCAGTCTTTATCCACATTTGGTGAGCTTGTGTCACCACTTCTATGATCTCTCTTTCTGTCTTTTTGCATATGCTCTAACTACTTAGAAACCTGCTCAACTTGGCCATCTATCTCTTGAATTGCTATCACTTGTTGATCCGCCTTGTAATTTACCTTGATGACATCAAACTTAATTTCTTGAAGTGTTTCCTCTTGCACATCCACTTTCTTCATCAGTAGTTCAAGAGTACTCTCAACTTTTGAAGGTTTTTCTGTAACACACTGCTGATGTGGTAGCTTGATCCAACAGACCACACCATCTCTTTTTGCACTATTAGAGTCTTCCTTTGATGCACTAGCGAAAGTAAACGGTTGATCTTAAATGGATGTACACTTGGCTAACCACAGATAATTTGTCCATGTATTCCGTGACTTCATTAAATGGCTACCTCAAAAATGCCCATCAGTCACCTCCAAACAAGGCATCAGAGTGGAATTGTTGTTCGGAACTAAGCGCTCAGTAGAAGCTTGCCACTAGTTCCTCATTTGGCAAACCATGATTTGGCCTCTTCCCTAGACACTCTTTATATCTGTCCCAAGTTGCAACTAACGACTCTCCTGGAACTCGTTGGAAGTTAACAATCATATCCTATAGTGGCTTGTTAGGCTCTCTATAAATATTCATGCGGATGATCCTTTTTACTTCTACCCAACCGGAGCAAACATCTTGTTAAAGGATAGACCACCACTCCGCAGCTTCGCACCTAAGAGTCATAGAAAAAACCTAAAGAGCCATGGCTTCCCATACTGGGTGTTGCGTTCCAAGAGCTCCCCTCAATGTGTGCATCAAGTTCTGCAAATAAACCTGAGGGTCTTCGGACTCCTGCCCATAAAATAGGACATGTCGCTGCAATGATTCAAATAGATCGCCTGTGATGATGAGCTTTTGTTCAACCATTGTAATTCGCAACCTATTATTTCTTGTCTGGGTTGAATCTAAATGTCCTTTCCCTTGAAAATCAGTAACAAAACTAAACAACAGAAACAAAACTAAAAGTAAAATACAAGAGAATCGAGAAACTAATACTTGAACTATCTAATTGTGAAGTGAAGTCAAGAACATTCCTTGGCAACGACGTCATTATTTTTGATGATGTTCACGCTCCAATGAGAAAGCAGTCGCCGTCAGCAATTAACCAAACTGGAGATTAGGGTTGAATCCACAGGAAATACGAGGCTTGACTGTAGAGATCCACACCAATCATTTCAAGAATCGATTACTAAAATCTCTAAATGGGGGATTTTCTTTGTAATTCAAGAACAAAAATAAATACTAAACTAACGATGCGGGAAGACACTCAATTTAGGGACAACTTGGGAGTTGTATTCCCCATGACTCGTTGACTCAATTATCCTAGACAACACAACTCTAATTGAGAATTTGCATGCAGGATGGTATCTTAGGTTCTTCCAGCCCTCTTGTGAAGGTGAAGGTCGAATTTAATCATGGAACACGGTCGGCAACCATGGTATGCCAACTAACCATTACCCATTTCCCAATCAACCTTCCCTTGGTAAGGTTTTGTTGATTAGACGAGAACACATCAATTGAATCATGTTATTTACATCCCTTTTCCTATTCGTGACTACCTTGGTTGGGATCATGTAGTAGGCGGGGTTTGATGTTCGCCACCACCAAACAACAATCAAGACGAAGGGAAATAAACAACATATACAAAACCCCAATCAAAAAAATGCACAAAGTATAGGTTATTTCAAGTCAACTACTCATAGTTCCCACAACCCCAAGTTGTGGGTGCTTAGCTACTCATGGCTTAGGAAATATCTGTAACAATGCAAATAGAAGACATAGTTCAGAGTTAACCCAAAACAATTAAGAACAAGAACACCACAAGTTGCAACCCACAAGCTTGGATTAATGGAGAATAAGTACAATGTGTGTTTTGCAATCCCCAAAAATTTATCTTCAAATTAAAAAGGAGAATCTACTCTAAACCCTAGAAAAACCCCAACCATATTCAAGGTAGAATATTCAAAGTGTTCCCTAGAATATTCAATGTTTCAGCTCTCTTAAGAGAAACCTATCATAAAGTATTTATAGCAATTTAACCCTAAAAAGTAAATTGAAAAGACCGCTGGCAGAAGATACATCGCGCAGGTACGACTCATAGAGTGACCTAAAAGTCGTAACCAAGGTTTCGTATCAGGCACTTTGCATTTTGGACTTAACTGTTATGACCCACTTGCACGAGTCATGTACTGCGCTACGATTAGTATACTCCTCTCATAGTCTAGGCCTTTAATTCTTGTTTCAAACTTTTAGCTCTCCGTTTGTTGCTACAAACCCACCTGTATGAGTCGTAGCGAGACTTACGTCTCGTAGAGTGGCCTCGTAGGGCTGACCTCCACCAAGCAGATTTCCAATTTTTGCTCACTGTTTATTGCTATGAGACCACCCTACAACTCATAGTTTGCGCTATGACTCATAGGATGGCTCGTATGTCCTGCACTTAGAAAATTTGCAATTTTCTCCCAAAATCATGCCAGCTTATCTTTTCTGCAACAACAACATAAAAACCATAAAAAATCTTATTAAGAACTAGCAAATCAAATGTGCCATAAAAATACAGCCATCTACATGCTCAATTTAAAACTATTGCTTGTCCTCAAGCGATGACTCAATCTAAGCAGACAATGAGAAACACATATAGTTATTCTAATGGTATATACTTCATTTACTCTTATTCAGGTACCCGACATTCATTTTCAAAACCAGATTACGAAGCTACTAAGCAAACCAAAACACAAAGATGTATCCAGCAATCTAACTATGACAAGCAAAGGAGTGTCAACTATCAACAATCACAGGGTTAGTCATATGCCAATAACGCAGTGCAAATGTCCTCACAGAAAAGAAATCCTTCTTACTCACTCAAAAAACATTCAGCATTTAAGGACTATGCAAGCATTCTCACTCTCACAAATGAAATTCATATAAAAAGACTAACACCACAGTCTTGCCATTATACTCCACTTCTGAATTGGTGACAAAGTAGATTCGGATCATTTTAGGACTTAATGGCCTGAAAAATAGGCTCATAGGGGCTTTGTTATGGCATTTTAGGCAAGTAGTGACTAAAAGTTATCCTTGAATCATGTTTTTTTTCTTTTCAACACTCTTACCTCCATAACTCAACCATTTTCATTAAATACACCCTTATTCTTCCTTTTCAAGCTTTTCCCCGGGTGTTTTCTTTATCTTTTATAGCTTTGCCTCATTTTTAACTCATTTTTGCTATCTTCTTCAATCCAAGGCAACCTTTCGTTTCTTTTCTTTCACCCGGCACATGACTTCTTCATTTCTTTCTCTTTTTCCCAACTAACCACCTCATTTGCATTACTTTACAATAATAAGGGCCACCCTCAACTTAAGTTTCTAGCCTAAGGTGAAGTACACGATATCTATTTCCCAAACCAGGGCCACTATTCGTAGCCACCCTCAACTAAGGATTTTAGCCTCAATCGAGGTTCACCTGTTCAAGGATAGAACAGGGCCAATATCAAGGTATTTCATAAAACAAGGCTAGGCTAGCTAGGTGTTAAGAAGGAATAGGTACCTCAAAAGCTCAAACAATTGGAACAAGGGATAAACTATCACATTTGGTAGGTTATTTAGGCAAAAGTTGACTTTACTAAGAGAACAATGGCCTAAGATCCTTTTCCAATCCAACAAAATCACTAGTCCAATCTTAGTGTAATACGGCAAGTTCTGAGTCCATACATAATACACGAATAAGCCAAAATAAGCTCACACACACATGACATCGCATACATAATCAAGTATAGACTCACAGGTTATGCTTCAAGCATCAACTTGCCTTCTCATTATCAGAACACACATTGCCAGATAACACATGCATGATTGCAGTAATAACCAACAATCTCAAAAATTTTGAGGATACAAAATTTTTAAAACATTTAAAAAGCATTTAAAAACTATATATATGCCAAAAGATCATAACTACAATATATCTACAAATTATCCACAGTACCTAAACATGCCGGTTAAACAGAAATTAAAACATCCATAAGAAAAAATAAGCACGGCAAGAAAACCTTGGGATAAAAACAGGGGAAGTTATGGACTTGAGGCTATTCAGACTTCACCCTAATCCATAACTTCCCATACCCCACTAAAATAAAATACTTTGTCCTCAAAGTAAAGACATATATAAGCAAATAACCAAAACATACATATATGCATACATACATATATATATATATCAACACCAACATCAAAATATATTTAAAAACAACAATTATAACGAAACATTTAAAAGTATCAAAAACCAACAATAACAAAAATATTGTCTAACAAAAAGAAATAAAGCAACCATAAATAGCAAGTAAGGGATGGGGTAAAAATATCAAACATAAAGGTGCTCACGCATCGGCATCTGTCTAGTCCTGGGAGTCCTGAGCCACGAGCTCCTCCTCTATAGTCTGGGTTGCAGCTGCGTGTTAACTACTCTCTCCCTGTGCTATTCGCTGCTCCCGATCCCTCTATAGAGCTGCCAGAGCTAGAGACTCCTGCACCACCTCATCCAGTATCGGCTCCTCCAGTCTGCTGCCTCATCATTAGTCCCAGGCCTCTTCCAGCTTACTGCTGTTTTGTCACTCTCGAGGGGCCTCTTCCCGTGGTCATGTGGGTGGTCCTCAAATAAGTCAAATATATCATCACCTTCTAGTGCCACCTCTGGGGCTGGTATCGGGGCTACCAGCATCTTCAATAAGTCATCCTCGAACTTAGCCAACTCCTTTGTAACAACACTCAGCAGGCCTGGCATTTGTTACCCTCTTCTTGACCTGAATCGCGAAGGTATCTACTCTAGTATCCACTGCTCTAACTCTCTCATCTATCAACTCATAAGCGAATGCCTTGGCCCTCTCCTCTATGGCATGGACTGTATAATGGACCCATAGCTTGATATGGCCAGCTAACCTCTGCAATTGGAACTTTGTTGTGGCTACCCTGTGCACCAATGCTAGAAAAGCAATAGCAGATATAAGGGAATCAACCTGTATAGTAGAAGGTGCTTATGCAGGTATGATGGAGGATGGCATCGTCTCAATCTCAACAACTAGAGAAGGCTCTTCAGTAGTTAGAGTAGTGCTGGTGATGGCAAGAGTCGGCTCCTGAGTCTGAGGCTTAACCAGGAATAGATCTAGTAGTGGAGGAGAAGCTACTCTCTGTAGGGCCACCGATTTCTCATCCCCCTTGATCAGGCTGGGATTTATGGTGCGTGTAGGACACTATATATGGTTCACGGTGGGGTCGACATGAGCACCAGCTGCACTGTATAATTGATGAATCAAAATAGGGAATGGCAGTGAGGTACTAGTTCTGATAGCAGACTTGTGTATCTGCTAAAAATTAATTTGGGCCTAGTCTATCTCATAGCCAGCTAGGATGCTGGCTCTCTCCAAGGTAATCACATAAACTGTAAAGGTAGGTTAGATACACCAATGGATAATCAATCACCAATACATGGCCTGGAAGGAGAGGTAGGAATTTATTATCTGATTGATGTGGTTTGTGACCCACGTAGGCTTGAACCCCTCCTTGCATATCTGGCTAGCAATCTACTGAAGTAGCTTGGTTCTGACCCCCAGCATCTTTCTCGTTCACTGCTATCCTCATCTAAGAAATTTGACTATCATACTTTGCGGTGGAATGAGGTACTCTGTAGTTTGGCCCAAACTGAACTCGTCAAATGGTCTCCTCAGAAATATCAACTCTCCAACCCCTAACCAAAACAACTCGTAATCGAGGCTGATCAATTGTCTTCTTGTTCTTGGGCAGGCCTCGGAGAAACGTAGAATAATATGCTGCATAAAACTCCCGGACCAAATAAGGGAAATACTTGCCCAACTGTTGCGAAGTCAATCGGAGTTCGAGTCTTCCAATTTCTGCATCCAACCCCAATACCTTGTCCAACTCAGACTCATTCAACCTTGATTCCGCGTGGAACTGTCTGATAGGTTTCCCTTTCCCTTTCAGCTCCAACCCCTTATCATACATTGTTTTCATTCCTGGAACTCCACATCTTGGATCAGTCAGAGGCTGTGACTCTTCCTCCTTCTACTAAGCATGTGACCACTCTTCTGAATATGTCTTGGTGTGCGTTGGAGTCATATGGGATATGCTGCTCTAGGACCCATCACTATTTGCCTCCTCCTCATACTGGGAGGGTCTATAGTTCTCTACTGCACTTGTGTAGTACGGGCTCGGGTTTGAGACACATTTGCCTCAAGGTCTATCCTGACTCTATGGACTTCCACAGCGCCCTCTGATTGTTCAGTTTAGGTGCTTCATCCACCAATCGCCTCCCCAAAGCTTTGATAGCCTCTCTTTTGCATTTTCGAGCCATGAGACCTAGGCACAACGAACCCCACTAACGACTCGTAGGGGATCCTATGAATCATAAGGTTGCCTCATGGTATGTGTGCCAACTTTAAGTCCTTATTGTTCCCCTCTATGAGGCATGACTACTTGTTGTAGAGGGAACTACCTCTACTAGGCCTACTCATAGAGGCTACTCCAGATGCAATTTTCCTCAACTTTTCAGTTCTTGACCTATACCTGCAAAACCTAACATCAAAATATACCAATGTCCAAAACAATACAACTGATCCAATGTCTCAACACATCAAAACAAGCCTAAATCTACTATCTAATATTTCAAAAAAATGAGATAAACTTAAAACAATTCAAAAAATAAATGATACTTGGGTTGCCTCCCAAGAAGCACCTTGTTTAACGTCGTTGCTCGACTTTGTCATCTTGAGTACTCAGTCTTTCTTAAGATTTGGTGCACTCATATCACCACTTCTATGATCTTTCTTATTATCTTTTTGATATGCTCTAACTACTTAGAAACCTGCTCAACTTGGCCATATATCTTTTGAATTACCAACGCTTATTGATCCGCCTTATAATTTACCTTGATGACATCAAACTTAATTTCTTGAAGTGTTTCCTCTTGCTCATCCACTTTCTTCATTAGTTGTTTAAGAGCATTCTCAACTTTTGAATGTTTTTCTGTAACACATTGTTGATGTGGTAGCTTGATCCAACTGACCATACCATCTCATTTTCCACTACTAGAGCATTTCCTAGATGCACTAGAGGGAGAAAATAGTTGATTTTGATATGGTAGATACACTTGGCTAACCGCAGACAATTTTTCCATGTACTTCATTTAATGGTTGCCTCAAAAATTCTTAATAGTCACCTCTATACAAGGCATCATCACGGAATTGTTGTTCGAATTAAGTGTTTGGTAGAACCTTGCCAATAGTTCCTCATTTGGCAAACCATGATTTAGCCTCTTCCCCAAACACTCTTTATATCTGTACCATGTTGCAACTAACGACTCTCTTGGAACTTGTTGTGAAGTTAACAATCATTTCCTACATTGGCTTGTTAGACTCTCTATAAAAGTTCACGAGGAAGATCCTTTTTACTTCTCCCTAATTTTAGCAATCATATGGTGGAAGGATAGACGACCATGCCTTTGGGAGTATCCTTTGGTGTCGTATAGATACAACAGACATATCTCACGCTGAGTCGCAGTTGACTCAGCTGGTTCATAAGGTCAGCATGGGTCCCCAGGCCATTTCAGACTCAGAGGGTCCTATATAGGCATTCGTGGTCACCACTATTCAAGACTATATCTCTACCATGTATGCCAGCATTGATGCCATCAAAGAGAGGGTACAACAAAGGCTATGCACAGCCCGGCCATTAAACTTGACAGTCCTATGGACAAATATTCAACAACTCTAGGTTGATATGACAACAATGTTGGTAGCATTGATTGCACTACTAGAGACTATATTCCAGGTGCTGGTGGTTGATCTTTTTCCTCTTGAAAATCCTCTTCAGTCTTTCCATGGCAATAGACCCCGCCCTGACAATGATCCCAGTGCTATACAATTTTAGGCGAGGATGACTAAGCAGGAGAAGCTCGAGCATGCCTTGAGGACTTCCAGACGAAAGGTGGAGATACAATGAGCTAAAGAGATAGAACAGTTGAGGGGTACTGGCCCCTCCGGACAAAGCACTACTGTTGAGGAGACTACTCCGCAGGAGAAGGGTGGCCAGACTCAGCCACACACAGGCATTTAGGTCCCTAGGTATGTTTTCTCACCCCTATATGTTTTAGTTTGCTTTGATTTTGTGCATTGGGGACCACGCACATCTTTCTCTATGGGTTTTGGGTAGTTATAGGCCTAAGTGAAGTCTTAGTAGCTTAGGTCCATAATTACCCTAATTTTTTATCTCGAGGGCTTCTTGCCTATGTTCTTTTTCCCTTTGGATATTTACTTTCTATTAAACTGGCATGTTTAGAACGTATAGTTAGTATTTATAGCATATAGTACTAATACTTGTGGCATATAGCATGTCTTTGTGTTTTGTTTGAAAAATGATACACACTAAAAATTTTGATAAGTAGTAGAAACCATGCATGTTTATGTGTGTGACAATATTTGGTCTGATAAGTGAGGATAAATTAGGATAAGAAGCATGATATGAGAGTCTTTGGTTGATGATGTACGTAGTGCTATGTTAGTGTGAGCTTAATTTTCTAGATTTATGTGTTTTGTTGTTGTTCAGAACTTGCCTTGTTACTCTAAGTTAGATTGAATATTAATTGGATTAGGAATGGATCTTAGGCCATTGTCTTAATAGTCCACTCCACCTAAAATTAGCAACCAAAACTATGATATATTTCTTGTTCCTTATCTTTGAGCCTAACATGTACCTAATCTTTGAAACCACCTGATTAACCTAACCTTGTTAGTTGTAAAATCCTCAAATTGGCCCTGATCCTTTCTTGAATATTGTGCACCTTGACTGAGGCAAAAAGTCTAAGTTGAGAGTGGCTACTGAAACTGGCCTTGGTTCTACTAACGGATATTGTGCATCTCAACACAGGCCAAAAGCCAATGCTGAGGGTGGATGGTGTAAGGCTGGAACACAAAAGTAAGGGGATGAATAAGTGATATAGAGGAAAAAAAGGAAATATCGTGTAATGGGTGTAAGAAAAATAATTGCTGCCTTAGTTGTGAGCTAAAAAGCAAAATAAAGTGTAAAAATAAGGCAAAAAGTTGAAAATGAAAAGAAAGCACCCAGAAAATCGTAAAATAGGAAAAAGGGAGAATAAGCTGAAACTAACAGAGTTGGTAGGGCAAAATTGTAGAGAAATACAGTGTCAAGGAGGGTCTTTAGTCACTATGCTCCTATAATACCATACCAAAGCCCCCTGAGCCTACATTATAAGCCTAGAAAGTCCTATAATGATCCTAGTCAGTTAGTTGAAGGTCTTAATCATGAGTATAGGGGAAAGCCTATGGTATTAGGCACTATGCATGAATAACTTTTGTGAAAGTGAGTGATTTTGCATAGTCCCAAGGTTATACATAAAAACATCATTGAGTGTTAAATATGAGACTTCTTTCTATGAGGGATCTTGCATTACATTGTTAGCACTAGACTTGTTCAATGATTGTGGATTGTTGTTACTACCTAGCTTGTCATAGTTGCGTTATCACATGCACTAGGTTGTATTAGTTTGCCAGATAGCTATCTAATCCTATTTTAAAAAGTTGGTGTGGATGTCTGAATTTGAGATTTATGTGATGTATGCCATTGGGTTGAGGTCTGTGTGTTACTGTATAAAGATTGAGTCCATCACTTGATGACAAGCAACAATTTTAAGTTGAGGGTGTTGATGTGCTACACAAATACAACACTTTTGATGCTTACAACATCTAATTTTATGTGTTCTGAATGCAATGTTAGTTAGTTTTATGTGTTTTTGTGTTTATATTTGTAGGATTATAGGTTGGACTTAATTTTGGGAGAAGTGTAAAAGTTGTGAATTTTTGCTATTATACGAGACCCCATAAGGGTCGTAGGGTGGTTTCGTGAAAAATTCTAGTGAGGAACTTTTTTCTGAAGTTAATTCTACGTACATGCATATGAGAAGTAGAAGGTTTTATGAGTTGTAGAGGATGGTTTGTGACCTGAGGATCATAGATTGGGACTTTCTGAAGTTTCATCAGACAAAAGCCCCTTTACGAGTCGTAAACCACTTTACGAGTCATAGAGGGGTGTCATAAAGTTGAAGTCCAAATTTCCAGCAGCTAAGTATAAGACCTCTATTATGGGCAGTGGAATGCAATAGGACCCGTAACCCCTTTCGTATGGTGTGCCAACCAGTATCTTATTTTCTTTAGGACTTGCATGGACTTGCATTTTACTTATTATAAATAGGTTTTTAGGTTAACTTTCATAAGTTTTTTGGTTAGTACTCAGAGAACTCAGTAATTTGATAGACAAAATTGTGAGATCATATTGGAGAGTTTTTGATAACGCTTGTGTTTGAATTTTATCATTAAGCTTGTGATTCTTGTTGAAGTTGTATTTGCTTGTTCTTAAATCTATTGTGTGAGTGTTCAGTTATGTTTTCTCAATCCATAATTCTTGCATCTACACAAAGTATGAGTATCTAAATCCACATCTAGGGTTGTGGGAACTATGAAGAACTAACAAAGTAAAACCAGATAATTCATACTTCTTGGAAGGTGTTTATGCATGTATTAATTATCTATCTTTGTTTTGTTTGTTTTCTAGAGGACACAAACATTAGAACCCACCTAGTATTACTGAGTAGACCAAGGTAGTAATGAATAGGAAAAGAGATTAAGTAATAGGATTCGGTTGATGTGTTCTCGTCTAATAAACTAAACTGGGCCAAGGTGAGGTTGTACTGGGACTAATAGGTAATGGTTATTAATACACATTATGGAGAAGGGCTATGTCGCATAGTGAAATTCACCTCTGACCTTTGACCAAAGGGCTTGGTGAACATAACTTACCGTCCTGCATGCTATACCCTAGAAAAGAATCAGGTTATCCAGTGATACTGAGTTGGAGAATCATAGGAAACACAATACCATAGTTTCTCTCCATATTTACTTTTTCTCTTATGGTAGTTATATTAGTTATATTTGTCATTGATTATTAAAAACCCATTCCCCTTTGGGGAAATAATTGTGTTAAACATTCAAATTGCAATCATTATATTCTGTTGAGTCTATGTATTTCCTGTGGGTTTGACCCTAACCTTTGCTAGATTCTATTTCTTGACAATGTACACTTTATCCTCTAAAGAGAAGGTGTAACTTGGGCAAAACCAACTTTGTAATCTTGGATTATGAAGTAGACTTCAACATCCCAATCATATTGGGAAGACCACTCCTGGCCACTGGGTGAGCACTAGTTGATATCAAAGCCGGTCAACTCAAGTTTAGATTCAATGATGAAGAAGTTGTCTTCAAAATCTATCAGTCTATGAAGAGGGCAGATGATTTGTAGAATGAGGTTTGGGGAATTGGTGAAGTCTGATTAACCAATTGGTTCAAGTCGTGCTATGATAATAAATCAGCTACCGTTGGGAGGCAACCCAAGGTTTTTGATGTAATAGTTGTATTTGTATCTTTATTTTCAGTTTTTAGACTCATAGGTTGTTTATTTTCTTCTATTTTGGTTGTAAGTTTGGACATTAGGCTGATTGCATATACGGTAACAGTGTGTTTTGTGAAGAATGTGTAGGTACATGGCTAAGTCAGCCACTCTTCAATGACAAAGGCATCAGATTGTGACTCTACGACTGGTTCTATGAGCCGTAAATCACTTTACGACCTATACACCATCTTGTAAACATTTTCAGTAAGCAAAAAGCTGTGCACTCCAGTCCACGAGTCAACTTTATGATCTGTAGATAAAATTACGGGTGGTGAATGGGTCTTGTGGACTACAGGTAAGTTTTCCAAACGTTTTACTAAGTGTTGGGGTCTCAACGACAAACTCTACGAGTCACACTTCATTTTACCACTAGTGGAACTGGTTTGTGAAAACTAGTCCTGAAAACTAGGGTTTGCATGTTCTATGAAACCATAATTCACAGGCCGTAAAACACTCTATGGCCCATAATCGGGTTTCATATAGTCCAGGTCCATTAGTTTTTAATTGACCCAGTCAAAGTATTAATATTTGGGGTCAAAACATTTTGACTCCATTTGAGCCCTAATTTGCAAATTTTGCCCAGCCATACCCCATCCCAAAGCATCCGACCATTGATGGTGACTACACTTTCATTTTTTGACATGATTTTTCGGCAACCTAGGGTTTAGTGTCTATCAGCTCCTTCGTCATCTATAATCTAATCACACAAATTGATAAGCTTTCCATTAACCCAATTCCATTAATTTGCCTAGATTTGTATGGTTAAATTGAAAATTATGTTGGGAATGGATATGTTAGACACAAACCCTCATGTGATAATAGTCATGTTGGTAATTGAATTACTGTAGCGCATGTTTAAATATGTTTATAGAACCGAGAATGGATGTAGTTGCCTTTGCCCATGTTTGATTGATGTATCTTTAGTGCCCATGTAATCACTCACCATGTGATGGCATGGGTGCATAATTTTGATGTTAATTCACTCATACGGGGTCAGAAGGGTTGGGGAAGAGTGTATAATTATTTTCAATAGGGTATGTGTTGACTATCATGTTGGGTGTTTTGGTTGTTGAGAGAAAATCTTGTCGGTGTCTGCATATTGCTTCTATACTGGTAGAATAGTGTGAAAGAAGTTGTATGGGGTCCGTGTTGATGGACTTAGAAATTTAAGTGACTGATTTTTCTAGTCTACGAATGGCTTTTACAACTCATGGAACATTCCATGAGTCGTGATTGCTCGTCGTACAAGATTCAAGAAACCTGAATTTTCTTATTACCCATCAGAAAAGACCTTCTACAAGTTGTACAACACTTTATAGCTCATAGAAAGTTCGTGGATCCCTGCCTGAAATAAATTCAGACTCTGGAATACTCTATGACTCAGTCTACCACTCGTAGAACATTCTACGAGTTGTACCAGGTATCGTGGCCACTTCTAGGGAACAAAGATTCTGTAACCACTATTTTACAAGAGCCTTCTATGGGTCGTAGTGTCTACTATGGTTCATAGAGGTGCTTTGTAGTCCCTTCTGCAACTAAGTCTAGGTTTTTTTTGCATTTCATTTTTATACATGTGGGGGAAAATCAAGGTGAGTAAATGCTTACAATTTAGGAACTATGGCCCCAAAGGCAAAACGTGATGAGATCAGGGCCATACAGATGAGGCCTAGAGATGATGAGCCCTTAAAGGATGAGAAGACCCCCGCACTGAGTGGTTCACTAGAGGATCACGGTATCTGACCAGACCTGGAGGTTGATAGACCTCAGAAGAGAGTTGTTGCCAGAGCTAGGCATACATAGGATCTGGTCATCCGCACTCCCATCTAATGAGAGAGGCCATGACACAAGCAATTCTATTCAGATGACTCCATCCAGAGCGGAGTCCAGCACTGAGTCAAGCTCCGACTATGAGTCAAGGAAAGAGTCTTATGTTGTACAACGGTAATTTCCATCTACACTAGATGCACTTACTAGTCAGTGGTGTGTCACGGGTACGTGAGATATCTATATTGAGGACTCATAGACAATAAAGCTGGTCAAGCCAGCCTGCTCCATTTATGAGGATCCCTGAGTTATCCTAGATAGACTCGACAATTTCCCCAGTCTCCATGACGCGATGATCAAATATGGGTTTTCAGTGGCTGAGAAAATCAATTGGGTGACACTCCCCGACTATGGTGAGGGAGTTTTACGCATCCTATGCAACCACGATTCACAGCACTCTTCCCAAAGGGGAGAAACCCCTCGCTTAGCCTAGACTAACCGAGACCAATGCGTGGGTCTGACAGGTATACATCTCAGAGAACACCATCCTCCACATGTTATTTGGGCTAGAGTTCCCCGTCCCATAGATCCACAACTATGTTCAACTATAGAATGGGGAAGATGAGGGACTTACTAGTGACGAGAGATCTAGAGCGCAGAGCCAGCTTGATGAGATGGGTGGCTTGTTTGATTGTTGAGCAGGGTCCGGAACCTGCAAGGATCGCCACTCGGTCGGAGCCTATTGTTAATACTTCGCTCAGTTTCCCGCCAAATTTCTGTGGGCGGTTGTCATACTATGCATCCGACCGATACTTGCTGATAATACCTTGGCGCCAAAGTGTGCAGTGCTAGTTGCCAGCAGCTTAGGTGGTTATGAGATAGATTGGGCCTGCCTTATCGCTGAGTAGATCCACGAGGCTGATCTGAAGAGGTCCACCTCCATCCCTTTTTCGTGCTTCATATTCAGACCCTACCTAGAGTTGAAAATAGAGAGTTTACACCAGCTAGACTCATTGATCGAGGTCTAGCACACTTTGGATGCTAGCGTGATCAAGGCTGAGGAGAACCAAGTGGCACTCTGGCGAGTACCATACCAGCCTGCCCGTATGCTAGAGATATTTATCCCAGTGCCACTGCTTGAGGTTCCACACATCACCATCACTATTGCTGCTACTAGCTCAAGGCTGAGAAAAAGCCAGTGGCACTCCGGCGAGTACCATACCAGCCTGCCCCTAAACTAGATATATTTGCCCCAGTGCCACTGCCTGAGGTTCCACACACCACCATCACTGCTGCTACTACTAAGGATAGGCCCCCACATCCCAAGGCAGATGAGGAGAGGGGGACCACTACTTTTTTTTCCTACACCACAAGCCACTTCTTCACATGCCATCCTTACAGGCATGGTTTACATGTCTGCTGTTTTTCTAAAGGCCATGGCGTAGAGATTATCACATGTTGAGTCATAATTGACTCAGCTAGTTAAGCAGATTAGGCCATGGGTCTGCTAGGCAATTTCAGATTCAGAGGGTAACATGCAGGCATACCGGATCGCTACTATTCAGGACAGTATTTCAGCTATTGATGCACACATTAACACCTTCGAGATGAGGGTACAGCAGAGCCTAAGCAGACCCAACTAGCAAACATGATGGTCATATAAATGAAGATATAGCGTCTCTGAGCTGATATGATACTACCATTGGCAACACCAGTGACACTACCAGAGACCAAACTCCCAGTTGAGGTAGAAGATTTATTTTCTCCTGATGATCACATCAAGCCTTTCCACGGGAAGACACCTCTTAAAGATGATGATTTTCCAAATGTCGTATGGTCGTGTGGGGCTGACTAAGCAGGGGAGTTTGAGCTTATCTTAAGCAAGTCTAGACAGGAGGAGGAGTGACAACAGAGTTCAGAGGTTGAGAGAGTGAGGGGTGTTGGCCCCTCCGGACAGAGGGCTACTAAGGAAGAGGATACCACATAGGATGAGGGCGGTCAGACTCAGCCACACACTGGCACTTTAGTGCCTAGGTATGATTTTTGACCCCTACTACTTTATTCTAATTTGAATTGTGCATTAGAGACAATGCACCTCTTTTTCGATGGGGTGTGGGTAGTTATGGACCTCAGTGAAGCATGAGTAACTTGGGTCCATAACTACACCAATTCTTGATCCTGGGGTTTTCTTGCCTATGTTCTTTTTCCCCATGGATATTTACTTTCTATTGAACCGGTATGTTTAGGGTGCTTAGGTAGTATTTGTAGCATATAATGCAGATATCTATGGCATATATAAGCTTTATTTTTTTGACAAAAATGATACACACCTAATTTTGATTAGTTAGTCTAGATGGCAACCATGCATGTTTAAGTGTTTTGACAATGCTTGCTCTGATAAGTAAGGATAATTGAGATAAAAAGCATGATCTGCGAATCTTTTGATGATAATGTAATCAGTGCCATGTGAGTGTGAGCTCAAATTTCTAAATTCATGTATTGTGTGCTAATTTAGAACTTGTTCTGTTACTCTAAGTTAGACTGTAGATTAATTGAATTAGAAAGGATTTTAGGCCATTGTTCTTAAAAGTCCACTTAGCCTAAATGACCAACAATAATTGTAGAATATCCCTTGTTATTCTAAGTTAGACTGTAGATTAATTGGATTATGACAGGATCTTAGGCCATTGTTATTAAAAGTCCACTTAGCCTAAATGACCAACAAAAGTTGCAGAATATCCTTTCATCCTAATGTTTGAGCCTGACATGTACCTATTCATTGCAAACACCAAAGTAACCTAGACTTATTAGTTGTAAAATCCCAAAAATGACTCCATTTTCCTTGAACACTATGCACCTTGACTGAGGAAAAAAAGTCTAAGTTGAGGGTTGCTACCAAATATGGCCCTAGTTCTGAGGACAAATAATGTGCACCTCGATTCGATCCAAAACTCTAAGTTGATGGTGGCTAGTGTAAGGTTGAAACACAAAAAGGAGGGGGAAGTTAGTGATGTAGGGAAAAGAAGAAAAATCTTGTACTTGGTGCAAGAAAAATAAGTGATGCCTTAGTTGTGAGTTAAAAAGAAAAATAAAGTGTAAAAGCAAGGCAAAAAGTGGAAAAATGAAAAGAAAGCACCTAGAAAAAACATGAAATAGGAGAAAAGAGAAAATACAATAAAAATAACAGTGTTGGTAGTGCAAAAGCATAGAATAATGCAGTATCAAGGAGGCCCTTTATTCACTATGTTGTCGAAATATCATAGCCCCTTAAGGGCTAAATAGATCCTAGTCCAAGTAGTCTAAGGGCTTGGTCAAGAGTATACAGGCAAGTCTATAGTATTAAATATGATGCATGAATATCTTTTATGAGCATGAGTGATTTTGCATAGTCCCAAGATTTTACGTGAATACATCATTGAGAGTGAGATATGGGACTTCTTTCTGCGAGGATACTTGTATTGCATTATTAGCATTATCTTATTCAATGATTGTGGATTCTTGGTAGTACCTTAGTTGTCATAGTTGAGTTGTCACATGCATCAGTCTATACTGGTCTGCTAGATGGATATCTGATTTTGTTTCGAAAAATGGTGTGGCTATCTGTGTCTAAGTTTGATTTGATGTATTCCATTGGGTTGAGGTCTATGTGTTAGTGTACTACTATATAGATTGAGCTTGTTGCTTTAGGACAAGCAACAATTTTAAGTTTAGGGTGTTAATGTGTTGTATAAGTACAACACTTTTGATGTCTATAAACATGGAATTTTATGTGTGCTCAATGCAATGTTGGTTGGTTTTATGTGTTTTTGTGTCTTATTTGCAGGATTCCAGAGTTGGCCTTGATTTTTGAAAGAAAAGGCAGAAACTGTTGATTTTGGTGATGTACAAGACTCTTTATGGGTCGTAGTTCACTATATGAGCCATGAAGAAGATTTTGTGAACCATTCCAGTGAGGGCCTTATTTTCTAAAGTTTGTTCTATGAGCATGCAGATGGGTTGTGGATTGCTTTACAAGTCGTAGATCATGTTTTGTGCCTTGAGGATAAGAAAAGAAGGAATTTTTGAACTTTCATTAGATGAAACCCCCTACGGGCCGTAGAATAATTTATGGGTCACTGAGGGGTGTCGTAGATCACAAGTTTAATTTTTTAACAACAATGTACAAGATCCCAATTCATGGGTCATCTGGAAACAGTCGCTTTATGTTTTTAAACATAGGGGTTAGGCTGCGTACATCTGACTCCCCCACCCTGCAATGAGCGGGAGCCTTTTGAGGCACTGGGGTATGTTGTTGTTGTTGTTGTTGTTGTACAAGATCCCAATTACAGGTCATGTAATGTAATGCAGCTATAAAACTGATCGTAAGGAGTGCCGACTCAGCTATCCTATTGTGTTTAGAACTTGTATTTTAAATATTATAAATAGGTTTTTAGGTTAATTTTCATTAAGTTTCTAGAGAGTTGAACAGTTAGAGAGAATAACTAGTGAGATTGAGTAGAGAAAACATTGGAGAGTTTTTCGAAACACTTGTACTTTGATTTGATCTTTCAGTCTTGTGATTCTCATTGAAAATTGGATTTGCTTGTGTTTAATTCAATTGTGTAAGTATTCTATTATATTATTCCATTTCATAAGTCTTCCATCCATAAAAATCATGTATAGCTAAATCCATAACTAGGGTTGTAGGAACTATGAACAACTAACAAGGTAAAACCAGATACTTCATAATTCTAGGAAAGTGTGCATGCATGTTTTGTATGTTTTTAGATGGTATCCAACATTAGAACTAGCCAAGTGTTACTGACTTGACCAAGGTAGAAATGAATAAGAAAAGAGAATAATTAACAGAATTTGATTGATGTGTTCTCGTCTACTAAACAGAATTAGGCCAAGGGGAGGTTGTATTGGGACTAATATGTAAGGGTTAGTAATGCACACTATGGAAATGAGAAAAATCACGTAGTGAAATTCGCCTTTTGGTAGGATCAAAGGGTTTGGTGAACTTAACTTATCGTCATACATGCTAGACACTAGAAAAGAAATAGATTCTCTAGTGATACTAAGATAGGGAATCATGGAGAACACAATAGCTTAGTTTCTCACCATATTAGTTAAACTTTCGTGTTAGTTATGTTTACTTTTCCACTTGTTATTTCTAACCCCCCTTTTGGGGAGATAAGTTGGTTAATCCCTCAAATTGCATTAATTGATTCTCATATGTCTACGTATTCCATATGGGTTCGAGCCTAACCTTGGTTAGGTTCTATTTCTTGACAACAACCACTTTCTCCTCAAAAGGAGATTAACTTGGGCAACATCAAAGCCCAACTATCCTTTTTGATAAAATTTCATGATTTCAAAACTTGATACTTTATGGGTACTTCCTATTATGCATTATAAAAATGATTTAAGTTTGATTTTATCAAGTATTGATTTGGTTATGGATGAACACATTGTGGTTTGATATTATTAATGGCTTATGATGCTTATACTATGCATGCTATGATATCTTGAAATGCTATGTAAGGTTATGAGTTTTTGAATGAATTTTATGATACTCAAATTGGGGCTTTTACTACTATGATGGTGGGTTGATTTGAATAGCTCCCAAATGACTTTATTTTACTCTACTCGTGAATTGTACTCTTGTATTACATGATTTTGAGTTCAATTGCAAACACCCACTATGTTTAACTATGATTACATGATGAAGCCAAATTGGACTCATAAAAAGTTCAAATGATTGATAAGCAAGATTTTGAGCCCCTCATGCTGCTATGTTCTACCTTTATGTGCAAGGAAAATGCTCTATTGAAGGGGTTAAGTTTATGAATGAGCTACTCTTACTAAGTTGACATGTTTTTACAAGTTATTCAAGAAATGATTAAACTTATGATTATATTATGTTATGAATGAGCTATACTCCACGGTTCGTACAACCTTTCGAACAAAGATTCTAGTTCCGAGATGGTGATTTTATACTTAAAAAAAATTAGCAAAGACCTTCACAAGACACTCACCATGGCAAGTAGTAAGGTGCAGGGTCCGTGCAAGGGCCCACGGTGGGTGCCATAGCCACTGTGGGGCTTTCAAGCCAAGGGCACCTTCCACGAGCCTCTTTCATGGCCAGTGGCACACCACGGCACATGAAAGGCTTAGTGGAGGGCCACTTGGTCTTTAACTCCAGCATAGGCTACAACACACCACATATAGGGCGAAGGACTACCCTTAGGCAGCCTTTCACATGGAGTGTCATATTTTTCAAAACCTCCCGTAACCTTATTTCATGCACCAATGAAGTCTCACGAGATACGGGTCCTCACATCATGTCCCCCTTGGAAACATTCGTCCTCGAATGAGAAACAAACTAGCTTGAAAGATTTGACTTGAACATGAGACATCTTAACATGGCAACACAATGCATAACTGATTTCTTGAAAATCATATATCCAGTAAAACTCAGGTTAAAATATCCTTTAAATAATTTTCATGCACATGTATACTTGTCATTTCATGAAACATAAGTGTGAAAGAATTAGGACCATTGAGAGTACAAGGAACCAAATAACTTAAGCTTGAGTAGGTTGGCAAAGATAGGTATATCACTTCATCATGTTCATCTTCTCCACATGATGATTCATCAAAAGAAATTTAACCAAAGCCAAATGCTTGTTGCAAAGCTTCATTAATTGCCTATCCAAGATCTCAACGAGAACTTCCTCACAGGACAAGTTCTACTGAACTTCAATCCCTTTCAAAGGCACAATTAAACTTGCATCACCAATCAATTTCCTTAACATAGACACATGGAAAACCGGATGAATAGAACTAATCTCCAAAGGCAAATCCAATCTATAGTCCACTTTGCCAATCCACTCAACTATCTTATAAGGGCCTATACGTCGAGGACTTAACTTGTCCTTTTTACTGAAATGCATTACACCCTTCATAGGAGAGACATTTACGTACACCTAATGAGTGACATAAATTTCAAGATCCCTCTTTCTAACATCCAAATAAGACTTTTGGCGTCATTGAGCCATCTTTAACCTCTCCTTAATGAACTTCACCTTTTCCATGGCCTCCCACACCAAATTTGGGCCACTCAATGAAATCTCTCCCAACTCAAACCACCTACTAGAGATGTGCACCTTCTCCCATATAAATCTTTAAATAGTGGCATACCAATGCTAGCATGAAAACCATTATTTCATGCAAACCAAATTAGTGGTAGATAATTATCCGAATTATCCTTGAATTCCAACACACAAGTCCTCAATATGTCTTTCAACTTTTGAATTGTCCTTTAAGCTTGCCCATCGATTTCAGGATGGAAAGCGGCACTTCACCTTAGTACCAAACCCTTTTTGAAATGATTTCCAACAATGAGAAACAAATTAGGTACCACGATCCAATATTATATACATAGGCACACCATGCAACCTTACCAACTCTCAGATATACAACTTTGCAACATCTTTGGTATTGAAGGTAGACTTGATGGGTAAGAAATGAGCCGATTTAGTCAACTTATCAATGATAACCCAAATAGAATCAATTGTCTTTCAGGTATGGGGTAAACTAACCATAAATTCCATATTCATATCTTCCCACTTCCAAGTGGGAATCTAAATATCCTGAGCCAAACTGCCGGACCTTTAATGTTCTACCTTCACTTCTTAACAATTAGGACATTCGGATGCAAACTAGGTTATATTTTCTTCATACTATGCCACCAATACACTTAAATCCCGATACATTTTTTGGATCCCAGATGTATATGACAATGAGAATTTGGGTCTCACTCATGATAACCTCTCTAAGGCCATCAATATCCGGAACACACAATCTATCTTGATACCGAAACACCCCATCTCCCCTCTGGGAGAAAACCCCTACCTTCTATTCCACAACCAACTTCTTTAACACAACCAAAGACGAGTCCAAATCTTGTTTTGCCTTGACATCAACAACCATAGAAGACTTAGCCCTATTCTGAACATGCATACCACCACCATTAGAGTCAACCAATCTAACACCTGACCTAGCCAAATGGTGAACATCCTTTACCAATTCTTTCTTCCCTTCATCAACATAGGCCACACTCCCCATAGATAGCCTACTAAGAGCATTAGCTACAGTATTTGCCTAGTTATGATGATACTGAACACTTATGTAATAATCATTAAGACGTTCCAGCCACCTATTTTCCTCAAGTTAAGATCCTTTTGGTGAACACATATTTCAAGTTCTTGTGATCGGTGAACATATTAACATGAACCCTACAAATTTTTAAAGTAAACACTATAAGCGCTAACTCAAGAAGATGAATTGGACAATTTGGTTCATGTACCTTTAATTGCCTTGATGATAAGCTATCACATAACATTGTTGCATGAGCACAACACCCAACCCAATCCAATAAGTGTCATAATAAACCACAAGCCCATCTAATCCATCTAGTAAGGTAGAAGCAAGAGTTGATGTAAGCCGATCTTTTAAAGTCTGAGAACCCTTCTCACACCCATCCGACCATATAATCTTGGCATTTGTTTTAGTCAACTTAGTCAATGGAGAGGCAAAGGATGAGAAGCCTTCAACAAACCACCTATAATAACCAATCAACCCAAGGAAATTTTGAATATTCGATGGAGTCATTAGTCTAGGCTAATTCTTCAATGCCTCAGGCTTATTAGGGTTGAACTTAATGCTATCAATGGATACCACATGACCAAGAAAGCTATTTCGTCCAATAAAATTTCATATTTATTGAACTTAGCACACAATTGCTTCTCCCACAAAGTCTGCAGAACATACCTCAAATGATTCATATGCTTGATGTTCTGCCAAAGACACCACTCTTGATCCTTAAAACTTGGCATTTTGTGTGTTCTCAATGTAATGTTAGTTGATTTTATGTGTTTTTGTGTTTACCGCTAAAGTCGCTAAAATTGTGCTAAATCCTATTATTTGTAGGATTACAGGTTGGACTTGATTTTGGAAAAAAGTGCAAAAGTAATTGATTTATCCTGTTATACGAGACCTTCTACTGGTCGTAGATCATTTTTGGGCCATAGGATTGTTTTGTGAACAATTCTATTGAGGGTCTATTTTCTAAAGTTATTTCTACGAACATGCAAATTAACCATAGAAGGTTTGAAGAGTCATAGAAAATGGTTCAAGCTTTGAGGATCAGAGATTAGGACTTTCTGAAAATTCATTAGATGAAACCCCCTTTACGGGTTGTAAACCACTTTATGAGTCATAGAGGAGTATCGTAAAGTTGAAGTCCAAATTTCTAGTAGCTGAGTACTGATCCTAGTTATGGGTCATATAATGCAATACGACCCGTAAACCGCTTCATCTGGTGTGCCAACCAGTTCTCCTAATTTATTTAGGACTTGTATTTTACTTATTATGAATAGGTGTATTAGGTTATTTTTCAAAAGTTTTTGGTTAGTACTCAGAGAACTCAATAATTAAAGAGAGAAAATTATAAGATCATATTAGAGTGATTTTTAGAACACTTGTGTTTGAATTTCATCTTTAAGTTTGTATTGAAGTTGGATTTGCTTGTTCTTAATTTTATTATGTAAGTGTTCAATTGTGTTTTCTCAATCCATAATTCTTCTATCTACACAAAGAATGAGTAGCTATTAAATCCACAACTAAGATTGTGGAAATCATGAAGAACTAAGAAAGTTAAACTAGATACTTCATATTTCTTGGAAGGTGTATATGCATGGACAACATTAGAACTCACCTAGTGTTACTGATTGGACTAAGGTAGTAATGAATAGGAGCAAAGATTAATTATCAGAATTCGATTAATATGTTCTTGTATAATAGACCAAATTGAGGCAAGGGGAGGTTGTAGTGGGACTAATAGGTAAGGGTTAGTAAAGAACACTATGGTGAATAGTGAAATTCTTCTCTTACCTTTGACCAAAGGGCTTGGTGAACCAAACTAGTGCACGCTATACACTAGAAGATAATTAGATTATTCGGTGATACTGAGTTGGGGAATCATGGGAAACACTATACCTAGTTTCTCTCTATATTGACTTCTCTTGTGCTAGTTACTCTAGATATTTTTCATTTATTATTGCAAATCTACCCCCTTGGAGAAGTAAGTTGGTTAGCCATTCGAATTGTGATCATTGAATTCTCTTGAGTCTAGGTATTCCCATTTGGTTTGACCCTAAACTATTGTTAGGTTCTATTTCTTGATAGCGTCCGCTTTATCCTCTAAAAGGATGTGTAACTTGGGCGACATCAAGATTATTCTACTGTTGCTGGCAATATGGCCAGACTTAGTAAATTCATAAGTAATTCAGGTTTTAATCCTTAGTTACCTTATTTTACTTTTGTTGATTGTTTTTGTTCTCTTTCAGGGTGTAAGTGTAGTGCATGCCTAATGCCTAGAGTAAAGGCAATCCCTTAATTCTATTTTACCCAAAGATCCATAAAACATTGAGAAGAATGGCCCAACAAGTGAAATCCAAACACCAAAAGCTAGGTGGCGTATGTCAACACATTGATGTCCCTTCTCAGAAGTGGGAGAATATGGACATATGTTTTGCAATAGGGTTACTTTTTATTTGGAACCAATACGACTTAATTTTGGTGATTGTTGATAGGATGATAAAGTTGACTCATGTTTTGGCATTTAAGATGTCATACGTACCCATGAATATGCAAAGTTATATGTTCAAGAGTTGCTAAAGTTAGATGTTAAGCCATTATCCATCATATAGGATCGTGGTACCCAATTCACTGCCCATGTTCGGAGGTCATTTCAAAGGTGTCGTGGTACCAAGATGAATTTAAGCACCACTCCTCATCCTCAAATTTACGGGCATACCAAGAGGACAATTGAACCACTTGAGGACATATTGAGGGAATGTGTGTTGGAGTTCAAAGAAAGTTGGGATAATCATCTACAACTCATTGAGTTCACCTACAATAATTGTTACCACGCTAGTATAGAGATGGCACCATTTGTGGCCTTGTATGGAAGATGATATGTAAGGACCCAGACTTTGTGCATCCTTAATGGAGCTTGGAATTTTGGTGCTGGAATATTTTGGACCAAGGTGACTCTCCATGGAAGCCTTCACGGTTCGTGTGCGGCTATGCGGACTGTGTGGAGGCCCCTTCGAGTGGCCCTTGGTCTTTTATAGGAATTTGGGACTAAGGAATTCCATACTTGGACCCTACACAGCTCATATTGTGAATCTTATGGTTGCATTGGTCTTGAAGATCCACAATTTTTAACCAAAGCATGTCACACGGACCCTCTCACGGATCGTATGGCTTTTCACGGTCTGTAAGGCCCTTCATATATGTGTCAAAGTGAAAATTTTCTATGTATTTTATCACCATCTCGAAACTTGTTCGTAGAAGAATTTTTCTAAGTGAGGTGTCATGGAGGAGGTATACAGTCACTACGCCTTGGAGCGGACAACGAAGCCGTCCGTATGGGTGTCTAGAATTACCATTTTGGAGCTTAGTTAGTGAAACTTTTTCTAAATGTTTGATCAGGAGAAAGTATACAGAACGTATACATCATCACGGGTCATATGCCCCTCCATATTGAACCCAACAACATTTTTCTACTTGTTTCATTAATGGTGTTTACGTAATTATGGTCTCTATTAAGGGTCTTTTGTGCCTTTCTATGCTACTTAAGTACATTCAAATGGATTATACTTTATTTCTCTCATTCAAATTCATCCTTACACTTAGAATTACTTCGAACTCTCCTAAAAACTCTCTCAAGAACTCTTGTAAAGACTAACTTAGGAATCAAGGGAAAACTCTTTTCTTCATCAAATTTCCTCTTGAATCTTCTCCATTAGCTAAGGTGTGTGGGATTAATTCTTGTTCCTTTTCAACCAAGAATACTCAAACTCTTTCACTTGGAGTTCATGAAATTTTGCTTACTTTAAATATGGGTTTTGAAGATTATTGTTTATTAAATTGAATTGAAGTATGGGCTATGCTTTATAGTTGATTTTAAGTTGATTTAAGCCTAATACATTAAATTGCATTATTATTATGAAGATTTCATTATGCATTGTCCCTTTAAAGTTTTATTTGAGCATAGGTAAATTGTGATTTGAATTGGATTTTACTTATGGATTTTACTTGAATTTCATATTGTATTGATAATTTAAGATCGAATCTACATTATCCATTCCTATTCACACATATCATTCATAGCACATGCATTCATGATCATTGAATTTTATGAAATTATTGGTGGGTTAAGCTCACATATGTTTTATGACAATGATTTCAGTGAGTTAAGCTAATATATACGGTTATGACAAGAATGTGATAACATAAATGTTTAATGTTATTGGCTATTTAAGCATATGGGTGCTTGCACCATATTATTAAGTGAATGAGCTATTTCCGTATATGAAAAGTATGGATTGAAATGTGATTTTGCGTTTTAGCCCAAGTATGAATGACTATGAAATATGTTTGGCTTTTTAAGCCTAAATGTGCATTGAAATGATTTGAATTGTCTATTTCCTATTTCAAAGTATGTATAGGTAAAGTATTCTCGTGGGATGTTTGACCTAGCAACGATGGATTAGGGGTGTCAGGGCTATCCCCAAGGGTTCCCTCGCTTTTCTTGAACTATGTACCAGCATTGGAACCATAGCCATTTCCGAATTGACCGGGTCGTAAGGAATGGTTTTACATTGATATTATATGATACGATATTGGAAATTACTCTTAAATGACTGGGTCCTAATGAAGGTGCCCATAGGTGAAATGATTAGGTCATAATCCGTGATGTAGAATAACCTTAGCAAGTAATCTTCTCCTACCGATGGGAGGTCTTCATCGAAGTAATTCATATAATAGCTCGCGTGAGTTTTATTTGTCGGTTGTAGTCCATTCCCACTATATATGAGTTGTATGGCATCTCATGCATCATGGATTTTGATGGCATATTGTTATATACTATTCTTTGGATATATGCTTCTTTCTATATACATTGCATGCCCGAATACTTAGTACGTTCAAACGTACTAACGTATATTTTTACCTACATGATCTAACCATGAAGGGACAAAGGACTACCTTCATCCACCGTATGACGGCTCGCTTGGATATTCAGATACTTTTTTTGGTGAGTCCTATATTCCAATGACCAACCACCATTCCTCTACCTATGGTGCTTTCATTTATGTTAATACTTTAAGGGTGAGCCCGGGACATATCTTATCCCCCATCCTATCTTATGGCTAGAGCTATTGTTGGACATCTTGTATACTCTTTACGTTTTTATGCTAAGTGTTTCATTGGGAGCTTATGCTTATGGATATGGCTATCTATTGGATAAAGTTATATGGATTGATTATGTGTTATGATGTGCTTCTATGTTATGATGTGAAAGATCCTATGTCCCAAATTGTCCCTATAACGCGAGTCAATTTTTTCCTTCCCTTAGAATTATGTGTTTACTACCAAATCGATGACATGTATATGGATACTCTAGGCTTGTTTGGGGACTCTTGGGTTCCCATTCACCATGTCACTCTGAGACCCTAGGTCCATGTTGTGATAAGATTGGTATCAGAGTATTAGGTTTGTAAATTATCCTCGAAGTCCAACATGTTGTGTCAAGTAGAGTCCTATTCATAGGTGTAAAGTGCACCATGCCTATAGTAGGAGGCTATGATGGCATTCTAGGAATCTTCTAACTTCTTCATCTCTTATGTCTTGCTTTAGACCATATATTATGATTCCTTTATCCTGATGGTATCCTTGCTACATTACAGAAGATGCCTCAACGAAGAGCTATCCTTCCAAGATCGACACCGACCCTGGCTGATGAGGACCAAGTTCCTCAAGGGCTTATCGATGGGCCTATCTCTAATGATGAATTCCATACGGCCTTTGATATGCTTGCACAAAATTGGTGACTTCTCAGACTTTGTAGGCTAATCTTCCTCCCGGTGATCCCACTCTTGCTTTTAGGGTGAGAGATTTCACTCGGATGAACCCTTTAAAATTTTATAGGTCAAAGCCCGTTGAGGATGCTCAAGAGTTCATTGATGATCTCACTAAGGTGTTGACTGTTATGGGAGTCATATCTGAGGAGAAGGATGAGTTGGTTGCTTATCAATTTAAAGGTATGGCTCAAATGTGGTACACTCAATGGTTGATGGAGAAGGTTTGTGGTAATGTTGTTAATTGGGAAGAGTTCAAGTTTGTGTTTTTGGGTCGTTTCTTCCCACTTGAACTTATGGGGCCCAAAATAATAGAGTTTATCAACCTCGAATAGGGTGGTATGAGTATAAGCGACTATGCCCTCAAGTTCACAAAGCTCTCCAAGTATGCTCCTATGCTTGTGGCTGACCCCCGTGCAAGAATGCACGAGTTTATTTTTGTGATCTCTAACTTGGTTATGAAAGAATGTCGTACAGCTTGCTTATTAGGGATATTAGACATCTCCAGGCTCATAGTGAATACTGAATAGATTGAAGAAGAAAAGCTCAAGGAGAAGACAGTGTATGATCCTATGATGTCCCGTTATGATGATAGATTCTCCACCTCCAAGGGTGGTTGTTATGGTCTCTTCCAATAGGGCCAAGGTTGTAATTCTCAGGTTGCTAATAATAGGGTGCCTCCTCCAAAGGCACCAGTTGGTGATGGGCCATTGTTTCCCCCGTGTGACAAGTGTCGGAAGAATCACTTGGGTGCTTGTTGGAAGGAGTTGGGTATGTGCTATGGCTGTGGTGATAAGAAACCACAAGATTTTTGATTGTCTTAAGGCTGCTCAGGGGTGTCAAGGACAAGTAGCTCAAGATGATCAAGGCCAGAAAAGAGCTCCACAAGGTGTTGCCCCAAGAAACCACAGGATCTATGCTTTGCATGCTCGCCAGGAAGTTGACGAGGCTCCGAACATTGTGACTAGTATGTTAAATTTCGTTGAATTGATGCTTATGTTTTGCTTGATCCGGGAGCATATTTCTCTTTTGTGACTCCTCTATTAGCCATTTAGTTTAGTTTGAGTTTTAAACTCTTGAGGGATCCTTTTTCAGTCTATACTCCTGTGGGTGAATTTGTTGTTGCTCATATGATCTATCGAGGTTTCCCTATCTCTGTTTTTCATAAAGTCTTTCCATGTGATTGTGGAACTTGAGATGTTTGATTTTGATGTAATTCTTGTGATGGATCGGTTGCATGCTTTATATACCTTCATAGATTGTAAAACCTGGAAAGTCAAGTTCCAATTTTCGGGTGAGCTCGTTCTTGAATAGAAGGGTAGTGACTCCAGTATTAAAGGGTCAACTTATTTCCTATCTAAGACCCGAAAGATGATCCCAAAGGTGTGTATCTATCATATTGTGAAGGTCAAAGATGTGGAATCCAAGTCACATACTCTTGAATTAGTTGCGTCGGTGAATGAGTTTCTGGATATGTTTCTTGAACACTTGCCCGGTATTTTTCCCGAGAAGGAAGTAGACATTAACACTGACCTTCTCCTGGATATTAAACCAATCTCCATTTCCCCCTATCATATGGCACTGGCTGAGTTGAAGGAATTGAGAAATCAATTAAAGGATTTGTTGGAGGAGGGTTTTATTAGGCCAAGTATATCTCCATGGGTGCTCTAGCGCTGTTTGTAAGAAAGAAAGATAGATCTCTTTAGATATGTATTGATTATAGACAATTGAATAGGGTAACCATCAACAACAAGTATCCATTTCAAAGGATTGATAACTTGTTTGATCAACTTCAAAGGGCTATCCATTTCGCAATGATTGACGTCCATTTTGGTTATCATCAATTGAAGGTACGGAGTGTAATATTCCCAAGACGACTTTTTGGACTAGGTATAGAAATTTTGAATTTGCAGTGATGTCATTTGTTTTGACTAATGCTCCGGCCATATTTATGGATCTTATGAATCGGGTGTTCAAGCCATTCCCTGACAATTTTACGGTTGTCTTCATCGATGATATCCTTATTTATTCTCGAGTGAGCTGGAGCATATAGACCATTTAAGGTTGGTTCTTTAAACTTTGAGGGAGAAGAAATTGTATGATAAGTTTAGCAAATGTGAGTTTTGGTTGGGTGAGGTAGCTTTTCTTGGTCATGTGGTGTCCAAAAATTGTACTAAGGTTGACCCAAAGAAGACCGAGGTCGTGAAAAATTGGCCTAAACCATTGACTCCTTTGGATATTTGTAGTTTTCTTGGGTTGGCTGGTCATTATAAAAGTTTTTTGAAGGTTTCTCATCTATTGCATCTCCAATGTATAAATTGACTCAAAATAAGGCCAAGTTTGTACGATCGGATGAGTGTGAGAAGAGTTTTCAGACTTTGAAGGATTGACTCAAATAGGCTCCTGTTTTGACTCTATCGCATGGCTTGGATGGGTTTGTGATGTGTTATGATGCTTCTTGGATTGAGTTGGGTTATGTACTTATGCAAAATGTCAAGGTAATAGCTTATGCATCCAGGCAATTAAAGGTGCATGAGCGTAATTACCCGACTCATGATCTTGAGTAAGTGGCGATGGTGTTTGCTTTGAATATTTGAAGACACTATTTTTCGTACATGTTGATGTTTTCACCAACCACAAGATTTTACAATATGTATTCACTCAAAAGGATCTTCACTTATGGAAAAGGAGGTGGTTGGAACTCCTTAAGAACTATGATATGAGTGTACAATATCATACCGGGAAGGAAAATGTTGTAGCTGATGCTCTTAGTAGGTTATGTATGAGGAGTCTGGCTCATGTTGATGAAGGGAAGAAAGACTTCGCAAAAGATGTTCACCATTTGGCTAGATTGGGTGCTAGGTTGGCCACTCTAACGATGGTGGTATCCATGTTCAGAATGAGGCCGAATCTTCTATGATTGTTGATGTTAAGGCTAAGCAATACCTAGATCCTTCATTGATTGAGTTGAAGAAGTTAGTTACCAAAAAGAGGATAGAGGTTTCCTCCCAAGGGGAAGATTGTGTGCTTCGGTATCGAGATTGGTTGTATGTTCTTAAAACGCCCCAAAATGTGCTTCAAAAATGTCCATAATTATAATTTCTATATATATCAAAATCTGGCTATGTTATCAAACATTCGGCTTCATATTCTCAATCAGGGGGCAAAATTGAATGGCGAATGGGAATAAATCGAATTTTAGAGCGCCCGTAACAAAAAATAAATTTCGCTAATTTTCAATTTCAAGTGTGTATTCGTGACCAGATAGTGACGCGGACTGGATGCGAACCAGTGTTATTTCTTCCTTCGTGATGGGCCCGCATCACGGACCACACGTAGACCACTTCAATATTTTCCTTACATTTTCCAATGCGCCCAAGGCCATTGGGGTCATAGCCCCATGCCCACTAAAACATGAAATCACCTATATTTAGCCATTTTTCAACTCTATATCACTCAAGACCCTCTCAAAAATCTCTCCAACACTCATTAAAATTTCAAGGATTTCGAGCCTAACTTTGGAACTCAAGGATTCTCTTTAAGCTCTAACTTTACTTCAAGATCATCTCAAGAAAACCTAAGGTTGACGTATGTGAATTTCATCTATTGGGTCCTTTGACCCATAGAGCCCAATATTCCTTTTCATGAAAACTCCATGTTTTCAAGTTGTATTATATATGGGTATCTCTTATTATGAATTATGAATATAAATTATGTTGGGATTTTATGAAATATTGATTGATTATGCATGACTGTCTATTTTGAAATTATACCATGAATTAATTGTCTATTGAGACTATGAATGTTTCGAGCTATGAAACTATGATTTATAGTGAGATTTGATGATGGATTTCATGGTACCTTACATGAGGGTTTTACAATATGTTGGTTTGTTGATTTTCATTGAGTTTTCACATATTATTTCACTCTTGAATTGCATGATTTTGAACTAATATCATGAACCCACCAAGTGTTTGTTAAATGTCAAGTCAAAAATTCTCAAGTTATTGATCATCTATTTCATGATTATGAGTCAAGTGACTATATGGTAATTAAGGGCTTTCAATTATGTATTGAATTCATGAAAAGTATCTATTATGTTACAAGTATCAAGTTAAGCCCTATTTCAAGATTTTTACCTCTTATGAGACATTCATGTTGAAGCAAGGGTTCATATATGATTATGATCTACTCTAATGTTTAAAGTTAGGCTCACCATTAAGAGGTCAAGCATATTTAAGAGCTACTCATGTCATGTTTCCGTGTTTCTTATAAGTTATTAAAGTATGATTATTTCAAGTATTCTGTGGGATTAGACTTAGCACATTGGATTGGATATCGTCGTGGACTATCTTCAAGGGACCATACTACTTTCCTCAAACTATATGCCAACATAGGACACACTAGTAGATCCATTTAGTGCACTTCATCATGAAATCCACCCCGAAATGGGACAGGTTCTCATAAGGGGGGTTACTTCTTCAAAATGGGATGGGCTCTTGTAAGATGAAGTATGGTTTACCTTGGAAGTGGACCACCTCTTTGTCGATGAGGGGTAATCATCGGAATTCCAAGTTGTAGCTCGCTTGTTCTTACTTTTGTCGGTTAGATATCTTCCTACACATGTACTATGTTCTATGCAATTGAATGATTTATAAGCATGTTATACTTCACGCATTGATCATGCATGCCATATTGAGATTACACTTATCTATTGCCTATTATTATGCATTTTGACTATATTGGCTTATGTCTTGTTGCATTGCATCTTACATACTTAGTACATTCAAACGTACTAATGCATACTCTATACCTACATGATCTTACCATGTAGGAACCAGAGCACCATTTGATCATCCTCCATTTGCCTAGTACGATCCTTTCAAGTAAGCTTTGGTGAGTCCTCATGTCTGAGGACTCTATCTTTATTACTCTTGACATATTGAGACTTCTTTTGTTGAACACTTGTTATTATGAGGGTGAACTCGGAAAGTGTCTTGACCCCCGCGCCATTCCATGTTAGAGATGTTGTTGGAATATTATGATGTACTTATGCTTGAGCTTTACTCTTTTATGCTTTAATAATTATCAAAGATTTCCCTCAGTCCCGCTTCCCTTTTTATTATATCTCTTTTTGTTGTTTACTTTGCTCCCGCGACAAAGGATGTGTGATTGATATGCTAAGAGGCTTTTTTGGGTCCCTTCGGGTTCCCATTCGTCGTGTCACGTCTAGGACATAGGCTTTGATAGTGACATACTTGGTATCAGAGCACTAGGTTGTTAATGGTCCACCAAATCCAACACACTATGTTGATTAGAGTCTTATTCATAGTTGTGAAGTACACCACAACTATGAATAGGAGGCTATGAGGCATTTTAGGAAATGTTTTACTTCTTCGTAGTCTATATCATGCTTTTGATGTAAGTGTAAGGCTTTTCCCCTCACGAATGCTCTTTCCTCTTCTAGATCATGTTGATTCCAAGAGGAAGGCTAAGGAGAGCCCTACACCCGAAGAGCAACTGGCCCCTTCCCCTCCTCAAGCTCCTCAAGATGGAGGGATAGGCAAAGATGATTTTCGAGATGCTATTTCAATGTAGGCTCATGCTATGACTAACCAAATCAACCAAGGTGTCCAAGACCCTCATGCTTCCACTCCGGCTTCTAGGGTGAGGGATTTCACTAGAATAAACCCACCGGAGTTCCATGGATCCAAATCGGACAAGTATCCCCAAGAGTTCATAGATGAGGTGTACAAAGTGCTATCCATCATGGGGGTCAATTCAAAGGGAAAGATGGAGTTGGTGGCCTACCAACTCAAAGGGGTAGCTCAAATTTGGTTTACACAATAGAAGTTGGAGAAGGGGAATGATGATGCTATCCCTTGGGAAGAGTTCAAAGTTGCATTTCTCAAATAGTTCTTTCCTATCGAGCTAATGGAGGCAAAGATGATACAGTTTATGAACCTTGAGAAAGGTTCCATGAGTGTGAGGGAATATGCCCTCAAGTTCAAACTACTCTCCATGTATGCTCCACAATTGGTTGCCGAGCCTAGATAAAGAATGAACAATTTTGTGTCGGGAGTGTCTAACTTGGTTAATGAGGAGTTTTGTACTGCCATACTAGTAGGTGATATGGATTTGTACTGCGTCATGTCATATGTCGAGCAACAAGAGGGGGAAAAGATTAGAAAAAGAAGAAGTGGTAAGTCCAAGAGGGCTCATTTTGAAGGTGGTTTCCAAATGTTCCAAGGTTGGCCGGTTTCCTCAAGGCCACAAGTTCCAAGGCCAATGGTCTTCCAATGCTCCTAATAAGAGATTTGCTAATGATAATCCAAGATTCCAAGGTGGTAATAGAGGAATGGCAAAACCTAGATGCCTAAGGTGTGAAAAGAATCATAGTGGTCCATGTTTGAGGAATATTAATACTTGCTTTCGTTGTGGTGAGATGGCTCACAAAGTTATTGATTGTTCTCATGCTTAAAATAAAGGTAGAGTTGGTTGTCCACAAGGTCAAGATGCAAATGTGGATCAAAGGGGAAGAGGAGGCCAACAAGGGGATGCACGAAGGCAAAATAGATTCTATGTTCTTTAAGGGAGATAAGGGGTGGATGAGGTGCCCGATGTCGTCACTGATATGTTAAACATTTTTAATTTTGATATACATGCATTGATAGACCCGGGTGCCACTCTTTCTTTTATTACTCCTTTTGTTGGCAAAAAGATTCATGTTAGTCCCGAATTGTTGTGTGACTCATATGAAGTGTCTATCCCCATTGGTAAGTCCATCGTTGCTAGAAGAGTATAGAAATTGTTCTATGTTCATTTTGCATAAAATCTTGCCTTGTGATTTTGTTGAATTAGGTATGGTGGATTTTATGTCATTCCTGGGATGGATAGATTGCATGGATATTATGCTTCTATTGTTTGTAGAACCCGGTGGATTAAATTCCAATTCCCTAATGATCCCGTCCTTGAGTGGGAATGTCATGATGTGATGGTCAAGTTTAGGTTCATTTCTTGTCTTAAAGCCCAAAAGTTGATTTCTAAGGGTTGTCTCTATCATCTATTGAGTGTTAGGGATGTTGACTCCAAAGTCCTTCCTATTGAGTTAGTTTTGGTGGTTAATGAGTTTCTTGATGTCTTTCCGATAAGATTCTTAGTGTTCCACCCGACAAGGAAATAAACTTTGGTACAGACCTCCTTCTCGATACTCAACCCATTTTTATTCCCCCTTACTGTATTGCCCCGATGGAGTTGAAGGGGTTGAAGGAGCAATTGAGGGATTTGTTATAAAAGGATTTTGTAAGGCCTAGTAAGTCACCTTGGGGTGTACCAATGTTATTTATAAAGAAAAAGGATGGTTCTCTTAGAACATGCATTGACTACCAGTAACTTAGTGGAGTCACCGTAAAGAACAAGTACCCTCTATCAAGGATTGATGACCTTTTTGATCAACTTCAAGGGGCTTGTCACTTTTCTAAGATTGATCTTTGGTCCAGGTATCACCAACTGAAAGTGAGGGAGTGTGATATTCCAAAAATGGCTTTCCGGACTAGGTATGGGCACTTTGCGTTTGTGGTTATGTCCTTTGCGTTGACTAATGCACCGGCTATATTTATGGACCTCATGAATGGGGTCTTTAAACCTTACCTTGACTTATTTGTGGTGACTTTTATTAATGATATCTTGATTTATTCCCATAGTGAGGAGGAGCATGTGAATTACTTGAGGGTGGCGTTGCAAATCTTGAGGGAGGAGAGGTTGTATGCTAAGTACGAAAAATGAGAGTTTTGGTTGAAAGAGGTTGTTTTTCTAGGGCATGTGGTGTCGGGTGATGGCATTAAGGTGGATCCTAAGAAGACAGAGGTGATAAGATATTGGCCTAGACCTTTGACTCTATCGGACGTTAGAAGTTTCTTTATTTTGGCGGGTTGTTTCCGGAGGTTTGTAAATGGTTTCTCTTCTATTGCCTCTCTTATGACTACACTGACCCAAAAGAAGGCGAAATTCATGTGGACTGATGAATGTGAAATAAGTTCTCAAACCTTGAAAGATAAGCTTGTCTCGGCTCCTATCTTGGCTCTACCGGAAGGGTTGGAAGGATTTGTTGTATATTGTGATGCCTCAAGAATTGGTTTGGGTGTGTTCAGATGCAAAATAACAAGCTGATTGCATATGCCTCTAGACAACTTAAGGTGCATGAGAAGCGTTATTCCACCCATGATCTTGAATTGGCGGTCGTGGTATTTGCTTTGAAAAATTGGTGTCACTACTTGTATGGGGTTCATGTTGATGTGTTAACCGACCACAAATGTCTCCAATATGTGTTCACCCAAAAAGATCATAACTTGAGACAATGAAGGTGGTTAGAGCTCCTTAAAGATTATGATATGACTATGCATTATTACCCTGGCAAAGCTAATATTATGGCCGATGCTCTATGTAGGGTGTCTATGGGTAGTCTAGCTCATGTTTATGATGGTGGCAAGGACCGGCTAGAGAGGTTCACCGGTTGGCTAGATTGGGGGTTAGGTTGGATTAACTTGATAATGGTGGTGTAGTGGTTGTTGATGGTTCTAAACCTTCCTTGATTGAAGAGGTAAAGGCAAAACAAGATCTTGATCCCGCCTTGCTAGAGTTGAAGGCCTTGATCAGAGATGGTAAAGTGGAGTTTTTCTCCCAAGAGGAAGATGGTACACTTAGGTACCAAGGTAGATTGTGTGTGCATAATGTGGATGACTTGAAAGAATTGATCTTGAAGTAGGTACATAATTCATCCTATTCAATTCACTCGGTTCCACAAAGATGTATAGAGACTTGAGGGAGGTGTATTGGTGGGGTGGTATGAAGAGGGACATTGCCATGTTCTTATTCGCATGTCACAATTGACAACAAGTGAAAGCCAAACATCAAAGGCCAAGTGGCCTAGCCCAAGATATAGAGCTTCCTACTTGGAAGTGGGAAGAGATCAACATGAATTTTATGGTTGGGTTGCCTAAGACCAGGAAACATTTTGACTCTATTTGGGTTGTTGTGGATAGAATGACAAAGTCGGCTCACTTCCAACTGGTCAAAACCACTTATGGTGCTGAAGTTATGCTAAGTTGTATATACATAAGTTGGTTAGATTACATGGGGTACCCTTGTCTATCATTTAGGATCGTGGTGTCTAGTTCACTTCTCACTTTTGGAGGTCCTTCCAAAAGTGTCTTGGTACAAAGGTTAAGCTTAGTAGGGCTTTTTCATCCTCAAACGAACGGTCAAGACGAGAGAACTAAACAAACACTTGAGGATATGCTTAGAGCTTTTGTTTTGGGGTTTAAGGGTAGTTGGTATGAACATCATCCACTCATTGAGTTTGCTTACAATAATAGCTACCACTCAAGCGTTGGTATGGTTCCCTTTGAAGCTCTGTGTGATAGACGTTGTACATCTCTGGTTGGGTGGTTTGAAGTGGAAGAAGATGTCCTTGCTAGGTATGGTTTTGGTCATGGAGGCCATGGAGAAGGTAAGTTTGATAAGGGAGATATTGAAAACAACCCAAATTAGGCAAACGTGCTACTCCGATATGAGGAGAAAAGATCTTGAATTTAAGGTTGGTGATTGGGTTTACTTGAAAGTTTCACCCCTGAAGGGTGTGGTTCGATAAGGCAAAAAGGGGAAATTGATCCCAAGTTTTATGGGTCCTTATAAAGTTTTGAGAAGAGTGGGTAAGGTTGCATATGAGTTAGAGTTGCCTATGGAGATGAATATGGTTCATCCGGCCTTCCATTTTTCCATGCTGAGAAAGTATGTAGGTGACCCAAGTGCAATAGTGCCCTTGGATGTTGTGGGTGTTGTAGAAAATAGTTTGACCTAAAGAGGAGGTATTAGTGGAGATTTTTGATAAACAAGTGAAGAGGTTGAGAAACAAAGATATAGCTTCCGTCAAGATCCTTTGGAGGAATCAACAAGTTCAAAGTACCACATGGGAAGCTGAGGCAGACATGAAAATGCGATACTCATATCTCTTTCATTCTACTCAATCCGAAGGTACTAAGTTCAGTCCCCTATATGATTTCAAGTCTTAAGTTCATCCCTCATGTCATTTTGCATGCATTCATGTTTATGTTGACAAGTTTATGGTAATTTCTGACACTTACATTGAGACATTTTGAAATTGATGTTTAAATGCGTTTGTTGCATTCATGTCGGGATGAAATCTTCATGATTACTTCTCTTGTGCACGTTTCTCTGATATTCGGAGATGAATTTCCCAAAGGGGGAGATATTGAAATGCCCCAAAATGTGTTTCGAAAATACCCATAATCGTAATTTCTATATATCCCAAAATCCATTCATGATATTAAAATTCAACTTCATATTCTTGATTAGGGGGTAATTTTGAATAGGAAATGGGTATAACCCAGATTTTAGAGGACTCATAGCGAAAAATAAATTTCTCTAATTATTAATTCCCAGTGTGCACTGCCACCAGGCTGTGATGCGGACTGAGTGTAGATTAATGTTATTTTTTCCTCCGTGATGGGTCTGCGTCGCGGACCAAGCGTGGACCAGTTCTACTTTTTCCTTGCATTTTTCTATGCACCCAAGGGCATTGCGGTCATAGCTCCATGCCCACTAAAACGTGAAATCACCTATACTTAGCCATTTTTCAACTCTATATCACTCAAAACCCTCTCAAAAACCTCTCCAAGACTTAACCAAATATGTCATCCAAATTTCAAGGATTTCAAGCCAAACTTTGGAACTCAAGGATTCTCTTCAACCTCTAAATTTCCTTCAAGCTCATCTCAAGAAAACCAAAGTTTGAGGAATGTGGGTTTCACCCATTGGATCCTTTCACCTATCGAGCCCAATCTTCCTTTTTATGAAAATTGCATGTTTTCAAGGTGTATTATCTCTGTTATCTCTTATTATGGATTATGAATATAAATTATGTTGGGGTTTTGTGAAATATTGATTGATTATGCATGGCTATCTGTTTCAAACTTATACCATGAATTGATTATGTGAGAAGGGTTTCTAGAAAACAACCTCTCTACCTCTATGAGGTAGTGGTAAGGTCTGTGTATATTCTACCCTCCCCAGATCCCATTTGTGGGATTCCACTGAGTATGTTGTTGTTGTTGTTGTACCATGAATTGATTTTGTCTATCGATACTATGCATGTTTTGAACTATGAAACTATGATCTATTCTAAGATTTGATGATGGATTTCAAGATACCCTACATGAGGATTTTACAATATGTTGGTGGGTTGATTTGCATTGAGTTTTCTCATATTATTTCACACTTGAATTACATGATTTTTAACTAGTATCATGAACCCACAATGTGTTTGATAAAATATCAAGTCAAGAATTCTCAAGTTATTGATGATCTATTTCATGATTACGAGTCAAGTGACTATATGATGATTAAGGGCTTTCAATTATGTATTAAATTCATGAAAAGTATCTATAATATTACAAGTATCCAATTAATCCCTATTTCAATATTTTTACCTCTTGGAGCCATTCATGTTAAAGCAAGGGTTCATGTATGATTATGATCTACTCTCATGTTTCAAGTTAGGCTCACCATTAGAAGTCAAGAATGTTTAAGAGTTACTCATGTCATGTTTCTATGTTTCTTACAAGTTATTAAAGTATGAATATTTCAAGTATTTCGTGAGATTAGACTTAGCACCGATGGATTCGATGTCAGTGTGGACTATCTTCAAGGGTCATACTCCTTTCCTCAAATTACGTTCCAACATAGGATTATGCTTTACCCTTACTACACTAGTGAATCCATAATCATATTTTTCATGTATCTCAATATCCGTGCGTGATATCGATAATCTGACTTCATATTCTCGATCAGGGGGCAAAATTGAGTGGGAGATGGGTATAACCCAGATTTTAGAGGACCCATAGGAAAAAATAATTTTCGTAAATTTCAAATTCCAGAGAGCATCTACACCGTGAACGCGATGCACCTGGGCTATGGAGTAGTGTAAAATGTTCATTGTGTTTGGTCCATGTTGTAGACCAGTACAAATTTTTCCTTAATTTTTCCATGTTGACCAAACACATTAGAGTCATAGCCCCATGCCCACTTATGCATGAAAACATCCATACCTAGCAATTTTTCAACTCTATATCACTCAAAACCCTCACAAAAAAAAACCTCCACAAGACTTAAAAAATATCTCATTCCAAATTCAGGGATTTCAAGCTTAAATTTGAAACTCAAGGATTTACTTCAAACACTAAGTTTCCTTCAAGCTCATCTCAAGAAAACCCAAGTTTGAGATATGTGGGTTTTATCCATTGGGTCCTTTCACCCATGGAAGCCAATCTTCCTATTTTATGAAAATTGCATGTTTTCAAGTTGTATCATCTATGGGTATCTCTTATTATGGATTATGAATATAAATTTTCTTGGGGTTTTATGAAATGTTGATTGATTATACATGAGTATCTATTTCAAGCTTATACCATGAATTGGTTTTGTCTATTGAGACTATGCATGTTTTGAGCTATGAAACTATGATCTATTATGAGATTTGATTATGGATTTCAAGGTATCCTACAAGAGGGTTTTAGTATATGTTGGTGAGTTGATTTGCATTGAGTTTTCTCATATTATTTCACTCTTAAATTATATGATTTTGAACAAGCATTATGAACCCACCAAGTGTTTGATAAAATGTCATGATAAGAATTCTCAAATTATTGATGATCTATTATATGATATATAAGTCAAGTGACTGGTGATTAAGGGCTTTCAAGTATGTATTGAATTCATGAGAAGTATCTATGATGTTGCAAGTTACATTTTGTGAGCCATTCATGTTAAAGTAAGAGATCATGTATGATTGTTATCTATTCTCATGTTTGAGTTATGCTCACTATTATAGGTCAAGCATATTTATGAGCTACTCAAATCATGTTATCATGTCTATTACAAGTTGTTCATGTTGTGACTAAAGTATGATTCTTTCAAGTATTTGTGGGATTAGACTTGGCACTGATTGAGGTTTAAGATGGGGGTTGTCTCAAAGGGTCCTTATATAAAGTCTTAGTATCTAAACTATATGGCACATAGGTTTATACATGAGCTCTCTTATGGCTTTCTAGTGGATCCATCAAGCTATACCACACCTTGTCGAGGGGATCACATACCCCGATCACCTTGACGAGGGGATGACATGCCTTAAACTTTTCATTGTATGGCTACCATGGCAAGTAGACCACAGGTTGTCGAGGGGGTGACATGCCTCGATCACCTTGTCAAGGGGATGGCATGCCTCAATCACCTTGCCAAGGGGGTGACATGACTTATATTACAAGTAGTAGCTCATTTGGTCTATGTCGGTTGACGTCTCTTCCCAAACATATATTATGTACTACGCATGTTGAATGATTTACAAGCATGATTTTTACTTCAACCATTAATCATGTATGCCATATTGAGATTATACCTATCCATTGCCTATGATTATGCATTTTAACAATATTGGCTTATATCTTATTGCATTGTATCCTACATACTTAGTGCATTCAAATGTACTAACACATACTCTATGCCTACATGATATTACCATGTCGGGACTGAAGCATCTTTTGATCAGCCTCCACATGGCTAGTTCAGAGCTTCAGAGATAAATCATTGGTGAGTCCTCAAGTCCGAGGACACTGTCTTCATTACTCTTGCTATTTTGAGACTTCATTATGTTGAACACTTGTTATTATAAGGGTCGGCCTAGACAGTGTCTTGGTCCCCGCTCCATTCTAAGTTAGAGGTGTTGTTGGATATTATGATGTACTTATGCTATGAGCTTGACTCTTTCATGCTTTTATGATTATCAAACACTTCCGTTAGTCCTACTTCCCTTTATTTGTATCTCTCATTGTTGTTTATTTTTTTCCACAACCAAGAATGTGTGATTGATATACTAGGAGGCTTGGTTGGGGTCCCTTCATGTTCCTCATTCATCGTGTCACGTCAAGGGGGGAATTGAAATGGGTTGAAGGATCAACTGAGGGATTTGTTGGAGAAGAGTTTCATAAGGCCTAGTAAGTCACCTTAGGGTGCACCAATGTTGTTATTGAAGAAAAAGGATGGTTCTCTTAGAATGTACATTGATTACCGGCAACTTAATAGACTCACCATAAAAAATAATTACCTAGTATTGATGACCTTTTTTATCAACTTCAAGGGACTAGTCACTTTTTAAAATTGATCTTCGGTCCAGGTATCACCAAGTGAATGTGAGGGAGTGTGATATCTCCAAGACGGCTTTCCAGACTAGGTATGTGCACTTTTAGTTTGTCGTTATGTCCTCTGGGTTGCCTAATTGTAATACCCCACATCTTACAATACTAGTACTATGACAGTGAAACATGATATGTCTTTTCAAATTAGCGCCAATTTTTAAAAATGCTTAAATATCATGTTAGAGGGCGATATATGTATCTAACATTTAAGAGGATCGATTGCATACAAGTTTTAAGTCAAATTGAGGAGATCACAACCCTAAATGAAGTGAGAGAAGTGAGTTGCTTGTAGGACTTAAGAATCTAGCAGGGAGTCACCTACTTGCTGAGCTTAAATTTGCTAGCTAAATGGAGACGAGGCCCGACATCTAATTTGTCCAAGTCCAATAATGAATAAAGTCCATGTTAAGAGTGTAACTTTTTAGCCCATGTTTTACCATCATAAATGGACAATACTTAAAGCCCAAGATGAATAATAAAAAGGGCCCAAGTACATCACAATCCACTTGACTAATTGGGGCCAAACCAAGTGAAGAGGAATTAGGAAAATGGGCAGCCAAGGCCCATCAACTTTGAAACCCAATTATGCCCAAGTGAAAGGGCCAAGCTGCTGCATCACCACCTTGAAAATATGAGGCTTAAAATACACAAGAAATTCGGCCAAAGGCTCCTTTAAAAAGTCTTGCAAGTAGCACCTTTAAGTCATTCTTAACTAGGAAAAAAAACAGCTTTCACAAGCTTTCTCTCTACACTTTCTTAACCTAGCGAAGCAGCCACAAGGAGACATTTAGGGTTCTTGGAGAATCCCTACACCTTGAAGGTAATGTTAAGTAAGTTTACTTTTATGTTTAGTATGATTTTGTTATGAAAAACAAGAGACTATGTTGGTAATGTTTATGCTGAAATTGTTGGACAGCATGTGTTCCAGAAGTTGTCGTACATTTTTCTTGTTTATTTAGAAGCTTTTCTCTTTTTAATTGGATTGATTATGAAGGGAGGCTACTGTTCTTAATTAGTATTGGTTCTATAATGATGTATAAAGGCTGCTGCACCATTTTTACAGTCCGCAATAGTGAGTTCTTGTGTGATATCATAATTACGCTCGTAATAGGAACTTGTGGGCTGATTGATTGAGGACTATGGTCTCATATCCTCCACCTATTTTGAGGATTGTTTTTGAACTGTTTTAGGACTGGTTTTATGTGTATATAGGGTGGGGATATTTTGGTTAAATTTGGCACAGGTGTGGATTTGTCGATGTCAAAATGTAGTGAAGGAATGTAACATTGGGCCGCCTATTTATATGTTGCGTAGAATTGTTATGTGTTGTACTTTGTGGGCTATTATAAGACTGTTATGGCACTAAAACAGGCTTCACATGATATGTACATGAGAATGTGTATTAGAAAATACAAGTAGGGGCGGAAAGGTTGAAAGATATGCTCGGGTTTATAATTATCCGCTTGCTACCCGTGTGTTGTTTCTTATAAGATATTGGGATGCCAAGATATATCTATTGGCTACTAATGCTACTTTTATCACCTACTATGTTGTAAATAAATATTTGGAGGAAGGGAAGGTTATCTTGAGGTAATAGCGAGGTCATACAGCGAGGTATGTAAGGCTACTTGATTTCGTATTATTTGGCATGAAACATAGATCCGTCCTTGACACATAAAGGCACTTACCGACTCCAACACAACTATTAACCATGTCTCAACTCTCTCACATGTTTATATTCTCCCTTACATGGTCACCTTCAAATCTGCATACATACTTGGATACCAAGATAAACGAGTTCATTCTACTAAATAAAGTTCATGTGTTGTTCTACCTCTTATGCATTTCGTTATTTGTGTAACTTACTCCTTTCATTATGGTGTTGTCTTTTGTTATTATTTACGTGTCATACGTTGTACCTACAGTCCTACAGCTCCAATAATACAACCACCAAAAGAATCATCTTAAAGGTAATTAAAAGATAAAGTAAAGCATATTGCTTGCTGTTGGGTGGTAACCCAAGGGGTGAAAGAATCACCTAACCAGGGCCGATTATATCACGAGGGTAGGTGGGGTAGCCCAAGGGGTGAAAGGAAAATCCTATCTAGGGCCGATCCTGATATAGATTTACCACTAATCACCTAGTCATTTGTATTATATGTTTTGCACAGATTATACAGTAAAGGTAAAGTAATAAAAGAACGTAATGTACATGATCCCACAGTATAACTAAAGGTGGTCTCTTATCCTACACCAAAGCGTAGTTTCAGTTGAGTTGTTACTTCATATATAGTATTTCCTGCCTTGCATATTCATTACATTATCTCATACGACATCCCTTACTGGGGACTTGCATTTCATGCTGCAGGTACAGGTACTAGTAGATCTCCCCAGTAGGAGTACAGGATATCCAGCTATTGTTACCAAGCTCCAGGTTGCTTCGGAACCTTGCATGCTTAGAGCTTATATTTTTGTATTGTACAGTTAGTCGAGGCGAGGCCTGTCCCGACCATTATCGGATAGTTTTCCTTATCTAGTGGCTTTGTAGACTATGTAAATTGTAGTGTGGTCAAGTCTCGTACTTTAGACACCGTGGCCCCAATGGCGTAGCCATATGCATTTCCTTTTTGCTTGTTATTACTGCTTACTTTCTTCAAGGCGTGTTGAATATAGAAATCCCTTATAATATGTATACAAAGCGCATAGATATAGGTTGGTTCTCCTGGGCCTTATTGGCAACGTGTGCCAGTCAGCCTTAATGGGACTTTGGGCATGACTGAACTGGTATCATAGCAGGTCATCCTAGGGAGTCTACAAAGCCGTGTCTATGTAGAATCTTGTTTATCGATGTGTTGTGCACCACATTTATAAGCAGGAGGCTACATGGCATTTAGGAGTTGTTACTTTCTTTTCATTTTTTAGATCGTGCAATAGAGCCAAGTGTAATAGGTTCATTATGTCTAACTCCTAAATTGTTTTGTACAGCAAGTATGCCAGAAACCAGGAAAAACAAAGGTAAAGGGAATGAAGTAGAAGTGGTGGTTGGTATACCCCATCAGGTGAGACAACGAAATGAGGTTCAAGAGGAGTCTCTGTCACAGACATCTCCAACTCCTCCAGCTCCTGACGAGCTCAAAAGTTGTGAAATTCCCCAGAACCACCTATCGATGCTACCGTGCAGGATCTAAGAAATGCAGTCCAACTATTGACTCGTATAGTTGCTGGCCAAGGTCAAAGACAGGAAGGTCCAGTTATAGGTACAGGTGGTGCGAATAGGATAACTGGCACGAGGATACGTGACTTCCTTATTTTGGACCGTCCATCCTTCATTGGGTCAGATCCTAATAAAGATCCCGAAGACTTTATTGATTAGATTCAATGCACTTTAGATGTTATGCATGTGAGTGGCACAGAAGCTGTCGAGTTAGCGACATATAGGTTGAAAGGCGTGGCTATATTATGGTATGAAGCTTTGAAGCAATCTAAGGGTAAAGATGCACCTCCAACTATCTGGAAGGAGTTCAAAGAGGCATTTCTTGACCTTTACTTGACATTAGAGATCCGGGAGGCCCGTGTATCAGTTCTTAAACCTCCACCAAGGGAATATGAGTGTGAGGGAGTATAGCCTTCAATTTAACTCCCTGGCAAGGTATGTTCCTAATGTAATTTCTATTATGGTAGATAGAGTTCATCATATGTAGATAGATCAGATACATATCTAGTTAGAGACTGTACTATTGCTTCCTTGAACAAATCCATGAATATAGCGAGAATGCAAGCTTTTGCACAGAAATTGGAGGATCAGAGGCAAAGAAGGAGGACGTAAGAGTTAGAAAGGGCGCAGTCCAAGAGGACCAGGTCTACAGTGCAGTTTACACTATCCCAAGGTGAGTTTAGGCCTTGGTTTTCTAATAGACCGCCTAGGACATTATCTTCCTAATCTGCAGCCAGTGCTCCACCACAACTTCAAGGGTCTAGAAGTAATCAGTTTGGTCAACGAGGTGAGGGACAAGGTACACGGACAACAGGATATTCAGCAGGCCAGCAAATGACTCCTAGGCAACCTTGGTAACAGTTTGGAAGAAGTCATTCAGGTATATGTCGTGTTGGGACAGATGCTTGTTATTTGTCACGCCCCGAAGTCCCGTAGGGAGGACCGGCACCCATTGCCGATAAGTCTCGGGAGAACCAACCTGTAACCATATGTGTTCTATACATATTATAAGGGGTTTCTACGTTTGACATGCCTTTAAGAAGATAAATAGTGATAATAAGCCAAAAGGAGATGCATATGTCTAGGCCGTTGGGGCCACGCTGTCTAAAGTGCGAGACATGACTCCACTGTGCTTTGCATAGTATACAAAGCCTCTAATAAAGAGAAACATCTGATAAGGGTCGGGACAGGCCCCGCCTCAACTAACTGTACAATATAAACACATAAGCTCCAGACATGCAAAGCTCCGAAGCAACCTGGAGCTTGGTAACCACAGTTGAATGTCTTGCACTCCTACTGGGGAGATCTACTAGCACCTGTACCTGCAGCATGAAATGTAGGTCCCCCATAAGGGACGTCAGTACGAGATAATGTACTGAGTATATAAGGCAGGATATACTGTATATAAAGTAATAACCCAAATAAAACCATGCATCTGTGGAAGATCAGGGACCACTCTTAGTTACACTGTGGAATCGTGTACTTTATATTCTTTATATCACTTTACCTTTACTGTAGAATCTGTATTGTAAAATCTATGCACAGCTGTAATACAAATGACCAACTACTCAGTGGTGAAACTGTATCGGGTTCGTCCCTGTCTAGGTTATACTCAACCACTCAGGCCACCCCCCGTTGATAGGATTGTCCCCTGGCTAGGTTATACTCAACCCCTCGGGGCTACCACCTACCAAAATCTGTATACTTTATCTTTCAATTACCTTTGAGATAGTTCTTTTGGTGGTCACAATATTGGAGCTGTATGACTGTATATGTAGCATGTGACATGTAGATAACTATACAAGACAATATGATAATGGAAAAAGAGTACGTTCCACAAATAATAAAATGCATATGAAATGGAACACCTCGTGAACTTTATTTGGCAAAAAGGAATACATGTAAGGTATTCGTATATGTAACCAGATTTGAAAGTGACTATGTATGGAATCATATGAACATGTCAAAGAATGGAGACATGGTTAATAGTTATGTCAGAGTTAGTGAATGCCTTTATGTACCAAGGAGATATCCATGTTTCATGCCAAGTGATACGATATCAAGTAACCTTACATACCTCGCCGTCGGACCTCTTTACTATCTCAAAACAACCTTCTGTTCCTTCAAACAGTTATCTACAATATAGTAGGTGATAAAACTAGTAATATCAGACAATATCCACACCATGGCATCCCAATCACATAAGAAAACAATACACGGGCAGCAAGCGGGTGTTTATAAACCCGGGCGCATTCCTTTAACCTTTCTGCCCCTAATCATATTTTCTAATACACATTAGCATGTACACATCACGTACAACCTATTTTAAGTCCATAACAGCCTTACAACAGCCCACAAAGAACAACACATAACAATGCTACATCACCTAAAACGGGCAGTATAACGTTACTTCCCCTCGCTACCTTTCGACCTTAACAATTCCAAATCGGTTTCAACCTTAACATAACTGTTCCAGCAACATTTATACACACAACCAGCTATGAACCAGTTTTAGAACAACAAAAAATCAGTGATTAAGGACATAAAGCAACAGCTTGCTCTCCAACAGTCCACAAGTTCGTACGAAGCACATAATTACGATATCATATATTGACTCGCTTTTGTGGACTTTAAAAGTAGTTAATCGGCCTTATTACACTACTATAAAATCAACATTTGTTGCATAATTAAGTATTAATACATAATAAAGCTAGCCAACAGGAGCAAAACCTACTAATTAACAAGAAAAGTACACAAGAACCCTTAGTATACAATCTGTCCAGAAATTTTAGCATCAATATACTAACATATACTTCTTGTTTTTCATAAGAAAACTATACTAAACACATGTGTAAAATTACTTACCACTTACTTCA